>CAUYLG010057458.1:0-38358 GCA_963573385.1 Cacajao melanocephalus
TACCACCTACAAATGGGGCTGTGGCTGTTAATTTGTTTTTACTTGTGTGGCTTAATTTTTTTTTTGCGGTTTTTTTGCCATTGCACTCCCGCCTGGGCAACAAAATGCAAAAATCGGTTTTTTAAAAAAAAAAAAAAAAAAAAAAAAAAAGAGTGTTTTGTAGTGGAGCACAGTGGCTCATGCCTGTAATTCCAATGCTTTGTGAGGCCAATATGGGAGGATCGCTTGAGGCCAGGAGTTATAAACCAGCCTGGGCAACATAGCAAGACCCTATCTCTACAAAAAATAAAAATACAAAATTAGCCAGGCATAGTGGTGCATGGCTGTAATCCCAGCTACTCAGAAAAGCTGAGGCAGCAGAATCACTTGAACCCATGAGGCAGAGGTTTCCGTGAGCCAAGATCGAGCCATTGTACTCCAGTCTGGACAACAAGAGTGAAACTTCATCTCAAAAAAAAAATTTAGCCAGGCATGGAGTTGGTGGTGTGTCCCTGTAGCCCCAGCTACTCAGCAGGCTGAGGTGAGGATCGCTTGAGCCCAGGAAGTCAAGGCTACAATGAGCCATGATCACACCACTGCACTCCAGCCTGGGTGACAACAGTGAGACCCTGTCTCAAAAATAATAATAAAAGTGGCTTAAGGTATCGGCGGGAGCGGCCGGGTGGAGGAACCGTTACAGGAACTGAAGCTGCCAATTAAGCCTGATCAAGACGACAACCTCCCAAAAGCACCAAGACTTCGTGGCAGAGCCCATGGGGGAAAAGCCAGTGGGGAGCCTGGCCGGGATTGGTGAAGTCCTGGGCAAGAAGCTGGAGGAAAGGGGCTTTGACAAGGCCTGTGTTGTCCTTGGCCAGTTTCTGGTGCTAAAGAAAGATGAAGACCTCTTCTGGGAATGGCTGAAGGACACTTGTGGCGCCAACGCCAAGCAGTCCCAGGACTGCTTTGGATGCCTTCGAGAGTGGTGCGACGCCTTCTTGTGATGCTCTCTGGAAAGCTGTCAATCCCCAGCCCTCATCCAGTGTTTGCAGCCGAGTAGGGACTCCTCCCCTATCCTCTACAAAGGAAAAGATTGCTATTGTCGTACTCACCTCCGACGTACTCCAGGGTCTTTGGGAGCTTTCTCCCCTAACCATTTCAAGTTTTTTGGATTCTCGCTCTTGCATGCCTGCCTCTTCCTTTTTCCCTTGCCAGTTCCCTGGTGATAGTTACTGGCTTTCCTGAATGGATTCCTGGCCCCATCCCTCACTCCCACCCTCACTTTCAGTCCGTTTGAGACCATTTGGCTCCTTCTTTTGGCAGAACAGTCACTGTTGTCGTAAAGTTTTTTAGATCAATACAGTCAGTGGCTTTTAAAAAATAATAATAATAAAAATAAAAGTTGAATTTTTTTTTTCTTTTTGAGACAGAGTCTTGCTCTGTCACCCAGGCTGGAGTGCAGTGACATAATCTCGGCCCACTGCAACCTCTGCCTCCTGGGTTCAAGTGATTCTTCTGCCTCAGTCTCCTGAATAGCTTGGATTACAGGTGTGCAACACCATGCTTAGCCAATTTTTGTATTTTTAGTGGAAACAAGGTTTCACCCTGTTGGGCATGCTGGTCTCAAACTCCTGACCTCAAGTGATCTGCCTGCCTCAGCCTCCCAAAGTGCTGGGATTACAGGCATGAGCCACCATACTCAGCCAAAAGTTAATCTTTTTCCCCTGAGATGGACTCTCACTCTGTCATCCAGGCTGGAATGCAATGACACCATCTCAGCTCACTGTAACCTCTGCCTCCTGGGTTCAAGCGATTCTCCTGCTTCGGCCTCACAAGTAGCTGGGCGTACAGGTGCATGTCACCACAGGCCAGCTAATTTTTGTATTTTTAGTAGAGAAAAGGTTTTGCCATATTGTCATGCTGGTCTCAAACTCCCAACCTCAGTTGATTCACATGGTGACAGAGAGCAGGAAAGGGGCTAAACTCATCCTTCACAAGGAACCCACTTGTGTGATAATGAACCAACCCCACTCCCACAATAACTGCATAATTGCATTAAGGCAGAGTCTTTGTGACCTAATCACCTCTTAAAGGTCCCACCTCTCCACATTGTTGTATTGGGGATTAAGTTTCCAACCCATGAGTTTTGGGGGATAAATTCAAACCACAGCATTCTGCTGCTAACTACCCAAATTCATGTCCTCACATGCAAAATACATTAATATCATCCCAATAGCTTCAAAAGTCTTAACTTGTTTCAGGACCAATGCAAAAGTTTAAAGTTCAGAGTCTCGTCTAAATCAGATATGGGTAAGACCCACAGCACAATTCATCCTGAGGCAAATTTTCGTCCAGCCGTGAGCCTATGAAATAATAATAAAAATAAAGTGATGTGCTTCCAAAATACAATGGTAAGACAGTTATAGGGTCGATGCTTCCTTTCTCTTTTTTTGAAACAGTGTTTCACTCTTGTTGCCCAGGTTGGAGTGCAATGGTGCAATCTCAGTTCACTGCAACCTCCACTTCCTGGGTTCAAGCGATTCTCCTGCTTCAGGCTCCCAAGTAGCTGAGATTACAGGTGCCTGCCACCACACCTGGCTAATTTTTTGTATTTTTAGTAGAGATGAGGTTTCACCATGTTGGCCAGGCTGGTCTTGAACTCCTGACCTCAGGGGATCCACCCACCTCAGCCTCCCAAATTGCTGGGGTTACAAGCATGAGCCACCATTCCCAGCAGACATTTTCATTTCAAAAAGGAGAAATAGGCCAAAAGAAAGAAGTAACTTGTCCAAAGAAAGTCCAAAACCCAGCAAGGCAGACAAATTAAATCGTAAGACGCCAGAATAATCTTTTATTTACTGCGCTACTACCTGAACACATTGGGAGGGTTTCCCCAACCTTGCCTCCTTTTTCCACTTACTTTGCCAAAGCTTCCCACCTAGAGTTAGTAGTTAGACTTTTTAAAAATGGCCTTTATTACATATTTATACTGATGATCTCCAACTCAATGATGGTTTGACTTACAATTTTTTGACTTTCCGATGGGTTTATTGGGATGTAACCCCATTATAAGTTGAGAAGCAGCTGTACATCTTTTTCAGAACCAAGACCTAAATCTTACTAAAGTAACTGGCTTTCTAACGTAGTGAGTGCTTGACTGCTTAGTATTTCCTGTGCCTCAGCTTTCCTAATAGGAAAAACATCAGTCCCCAGCCCTGATCTGTAGTGGCAAACAGCCTCCCTGGCTCCCAGGACAGCCCCATACAGACTCCTGTATCTTGCATGGAGAAAATTCCAGGACTCCCTGCCATGTTTATTGGGTGTCCCTGCGGATTTTTACAGAACAGAGGTGCTAGGGAAAAAGAGATTTCTGCAGGGTTATGCAGGGTGCCCTGCTTTTCTCCCCTGCAAGAATGGTTCCATCTGAAATGAAGGAAATTTTAGCTGATTACCACCAGCAAGTGAGCAATGTTAGCTGCATGGCCTGGGCTCGGAGAAGGCAGGGGTTACCCATGCCCACCAGCCACCTCCCAGTATCTGAGGCCCCTCTCCCAGTGCTGCACCATCCAAGGAATGGAAGGGATACTTGCTTTACAGTTTTTATTTTCTGCAGGAGATTCTTGTGAATGCCTAGAGATGCACTGAAGCAGCCAGGGAGCCTGATACTACAACCAGGCTCTGTCCTCATCCTCAGTTGCAGCTGTGGTCCCAGGGCTACTAGGTCACACAACTCCAAGAGACAAATTCACATCATCAGTTCATGTGAACAGCATCACCTGAAGCTGTGCAGTGCACAACCTGTGCAGCCATATGTGTCAGGCGTGTGGCCCCCTTTTTCTTCCCTTGCTTCATGAGGAGCTCTGACAAGTTGATGAATGATGTCCCCACTCCTGTGTTTCTACCCAGCTTCAAGGGAAAGCAAGCTTGTTCTTCTGGACAAATCCCTCCAACTCTGTCACCTTCAGGACCTTGAGGCTTATTTCCAGCCATCTTAGACAAGGGTTGGGAATAAGGTAAAGACTCAGATCCCTCCTCACTGAAAAGTAGGCATCAAACTGGCCGGGTTATCTTTGTTCCCTCCCCTGGCTCCTCATTCTGTGAGGCTCCTAGATTCAGTCCTGATGGTTCCTCCCCATCCCCAGCTGAGGTCCTCCCTGCACCTCTGGCCAAAATCTGGGCCACAGCCTAGTCCAGCCTCCTGCTCTTTGCCGTCCCATCTTGTCCCAGTGTCCTCCCAAGTCTGATCTGAGCACAAATGACATTGCCCTACACTTGTGTGTGAGAGAAGGTCCCCAACTGCTCTGCACGAGCCCACATTTGCCTCCTTTACAAGCCTTGCTGGAGTGCGGGGACAGACACTGGCCTCTTCATTCCTGGGACTGGGGATCACATAGCTGAAGCAGAGACCCTGTTGTAAGCAACTTGTCATGTGTGTGTGCCTTTTTCTTGGAAAAGGGTCTGTGGTTTACATCAGCTTTTCAAAATGTCCAAAAGGGTTAAGAATTATGAAAGCACTGCACACTTTTTTGTGGTTGGTGAGTGATCTATCTCTTAGAATGTAGGTTCCCACTGGACGTGGTGGCTCATGCCTGTAATTCCAACACTTTGGGAGGCCGAGGCAGGCAGATCATGAGGTTAGGAGTTCAAGTCCAGCCTGGCAAACGTGGTGAAACTCTGTGTTTACTAAAAATACAGAAAAGTAGCCAGGCATGGTGATGTGCACCTGTAAACCCTGCTACTTGGGAGGCTGAGGCAGGAGAATCGCTTGAACCCAGGGGGTGGAGGTTTTGATGATGAGCCGCGATTGAGCCATTACACTCCAGCCTGGGTAACAGAGCAAGACGCCATCTCAAAAAAAAAAAAAAAAAAAGAAGAATGTAAGTTCCCATTGATTTATCAAATATTTACTGAGCAGCTACCATGTATCAGCTGCTGCTTTGGGCACTGAGGATACAGCAATAAACAAAACAGACGAAAATCCTTACCCTCAGTAGATTGACTTTCTAGAAGCCAGAGACAGCCTGAAGCTCTATGAGGCACTGAAGAAACACTGCAGATTCTAAGTTGTGACGGCTGTGCAGTTCTAAGCTGTGAACCCTATGAACGTTCTACTAACAAGTTATTGATGACGGCAGGCACAGCAGTGTTGATGACGTTGGCCGCAGCAGGAGCCAGATCAACTCCCAGATAAACCCCTCACTGCTGAGCCCAGAGGAGGGGCCGTGGCCTGTGACAGGCAGCCGTAGTGAGGAGGCGGGGGGAGAACTGAGATGCCCCCACCCTATACCAGCCCAAAGCACTGCTCCCCCCGTCCTTACAGCTCATGCCAGCTGGATGCCTGCAAGTCCCAGGCCAGGCCAGGCCAAGACACAGGCTGGGCTCTGGTCACCCTTCCCCTACACAGGAGCCAGAACTAGCATCTTCTTCCCAGACTCAGGACAGGTGAGGCTTCCCAGCACTGGTGTCCCTGGCTGAAGGGGACTGTGGCTCTGGTCCCTGACAGCATGTTTGTGTGAGAGTGCAGAGAAGGTGGTACAAGGGGCAGAAGGAAAAAGGGCTCAAGTGCCACTGCAGGGTCCCAGGTGGCTTAGCATTGGGGCATATGTTGCAGAAGCCACGGCCAGACGGAGAGGGCCTGGCCAGAAAGGGATCTCCTCTTCACAGATCTTAGTGCTGCCCACACTAGGGAGGTTCTAGATGTTTGGAGAGTCCCTGGCAGATCAGGGGAATGGGAAAGAGGGAGAGCAACAAACAAGACTTGCCCAGACCAGTCAAGCATCTGGGAAAGAGGCAGGAGCCCAGGTAAGTCTCCCTCTGCCCCGCCCAGGCCTTGCCACCAACCCACCCCCAGGAACTAGCACACCCCCTGCCCCACATACAGGTACACATCCACTCTCCCATGATGAACAGATGCCCCTTCTGGACACACCCATTTAGCTCCTAGAAATGGTGAGACTATATTTGCATAACGTGGCCACCATGCACGTGACCAGAGACTGTGGTGCACACTCAAAGGTTGAAGCCTGGGTGATTAGCAGCGGGACATGTGCACATCTCCCACCTGGAGCACCCCACAGGCTTTAGGATGCTGGGAAGAAAAGGGTGATCTGGGAGGAGGCATGAGAAGGCCAGAAAGCAGAAGGAGGGTTAGGATGATGGAGTTAGCGACGCAGACTGGTCACCCACCCAGCCCCTCGTTGTTCTTGATTCTTGATGCATCCAGGAGCTTGAGGCGGGGTTGGGGCGTGGGCCATTCTGCAGGAAGTATGGGTGGATGCGCCTCTGCTTTCCATCTTGGTGTGAGGAGGACAGCTGGCACCTCTGCACCCTCAGCCCCTGTTCTGTGTGGGTCTGAGGACCTGGGCCCTCTGAGGTCCTTCTGTGCCTGGGGTGGGCCCTGGGGTGCACCTGATTTTCTCCACACCTGGCTATGAAATGAGTCCTGCTGTCTTCTGTCCTCGATCCCCAAGAGCCCCTGGAGAGATCTACTGCCCCATCTTCTCTAAGAAACACACAAGGAGGCCCCTGCCGCAAGTCCAAGCTGCAATTCTGCAAGAGCTTTCCAGGGCCTGGGGCACCTCGAGGCGGGTCCTAGAGAGAAGGGCAGCAGACCCCGCACAGAGTTCCCATTGCTCCTCCCTCTACACGCCCTGGCCTCGAGCAGGGTGTCTCTTCTCGGTCACAGTCCTCCGTCTCCTGCCTTGGTCAGCCCCCAGCCCTCTACCGAGCCTGCTGCCGGTCCAGAGCCAGCTGGAGGGCGCACCTTAAGGTCTCCATGTTGTTCAGAACATTGTACCGGCTCAGGGCCACCAGCCGATCAAAGTCCTGGGGCTCATAGGTGAAGTTCATCATGCCATAGGGGGTGTCTGGCCTGTTGATGACAAAGTCCCCAAAGGCTTTCTCCTCAGCTGTTTGTCGCTCCACACCTGTGGATGGGGAAGGCGGAGGAGAGGCCAGGCTGGAGCCCTCCATGGAACTGGCTGGTACAGCTGTCCTTGTGCAGGACACCTGGCTGGCTCCACGCAGGTCCTGCTTGGGCCGCATCTCAGCTCTCAGAGCCACCAGGAGAGGCTGGCCCCATGTAAACGCTGAGACCCAGGGAGCAGAGGGCTGTAGGGGCCAGCTCAGGCCCACCAGGAGGCATGCTTAGGGACATTCTCCAGGGAACCCACCCTCAGAACAGCATCCCGTCACCCTCCCAGGGCTCTGTGGGTCATTCCCTGGCCTGGAGCTTCCCTTACCTGGGGCCAGGTGTGTGCGGAAGGTGCTGTTAACAAGGGGGAAGTGCAGCACGATGGGCGAGCGAGGATCCTTGGCCTTGGTAAACAGGTAGCACTCGCGGGCCTCCTCCATGTCCTCAGGGCCCACTTCGATGCTAGGGAAGGGGATTCCTCTGTCCAGGCAGTACTTCTCTGTCATCTTCAAGACCTGGGCAGGAGCAAGCCTCTGACCCCCACTCTTCACCCTGTCCACCCCCCACTGCCCCAGACTCACACACATCCTTTTCTGTTTCTGACTAGCTGAGTGACTTCAGGCAGGTGACAGCTCCTTTCTGAGCTGGTTTCTCATGTGCAAAATAAAATATTTTAAACTCCCCTATCCAGTGGGTTTACTGTGAAGATTAGCAATAATCAGTAATGATCAACAATCATCTACTGCCTCAACATCATTCCTCCCAAAACTACCATGGTCTTCCCTTCTGTCACCCCTCTCTGTTCCCTATTAGGGACTGATGTCAGTTTCACAAGACTGACACGCCACAGTTACAGAAGGTCCATGTCAGAAGAGGCTTTGCCAGTCCCCAGCCAATCCCAGGCTCTCACTGGACCCAGGACAAGGAGGAGACCAAAGAAGGGCTACTCCAGCAGCACCACCAGAACCCACATGGGAATGGGGCCTCTGCCCACCACCCCACAGGGTTCGAGGGAGTCGCTGCAGGGCTCCTGCATCAGAGGGGACCCTGATGGCTCTGTTGTTACCATGGTAACAAAGGGACCACAGACCCAGGTCAAACTGGAGTGGGGAGTTCTGTCATGAATGGGCAGAGTCTAGAACTGGTGGTCTTCTATAGATGAGGCTAGAAGATTCCTGGGGACCCTCTTTGGCCTCCTCTTCTCACTCCCACCATAATCTCAGCAACTCTCCTCCACTAATTGGGAGAACTGTGACGCCAACAGCATTCACAAGGCACCCCCTCACACACGGCATAGAACCCAGGCTGTCCACAAAGGGCGATCCCCACACATCCAGCCAGCCCTCCTCACTAGAGCCTCCCTCACCCTCTGTTCACTCACTGCAGGTGCTCCCCACACCCCTGCCTCCCCAGCTCACCTCAAAAGGGGCTTCCAAGGAATAGTCGAAGGATAGGATGAGGTCCACCGCTCTCTGAGGCAGCAGAGCCAGTGGGAATGGGGAGTTGATGGCAAAGCCTCCGTCCACCAGGTACAGGCAGTCCTGCATGGGGGTGAGCTGGTTGGGGAAGGCATCTGGGTGTGTGTCTGCAAGGAACGCATGTGCACACACAGGGATGAATGCAGATGCTCTTGTGAGCAACCCCTTCTGTATTTGCATTCACATTTGGATTCTCTCTGTAGAGTTCTCTCTGACAGTCATGGAGTCTTCCACCCCAAGTCCTAGGCCCTGCCTTCCCACTTCCAGCAGTACTGAGTCACCCTGCATCAGCCCATAGGCAGCAGGAGACCACACCTCCACCCCCAGACCAAAGCCATCACTGGCCCCAGTGAGCCAGAGGCACAGGCAGGAGGGGGAGCCCCCCCATCTCTCACCCAGGGCAACATCCACCTTTCCAGGTCACGAACTCCCTGCCAGCCACATAGTCCTTGTGCAAGCAAAGGCCCCGGGTGAAGTTAAAGTTCTGGGCGGAAGTGAGGCGGGAGGTGAATATGTCCAGCACAGCCTGGGAGAAGGGCCCCTGAGGGGTGAGGAGCCTAGTTCGAAGCCTGGAGGGGTCGTGCAGCTGAAGCTTCTGGCAGTCGTCTAGACAGGGTGGGACAGCGAAATAGAGGGAGAAGTGGTGTCCTCCTTTGCCCGGTGGTCCTTATTTGAGCCCTCCCCACATCCTCCTCCTCTGTCTACCTCCCAGGCCTCTGACCAATCTCTCATCGAACCACCTTGAAACGACTTTTTCGTTTGTATCCTCTATGTTTTGCAAACTGCCTACAACACTGTATTTACTAAATAATAATTTATTTTCCACCCTTTCCAAAATAAAGTTTGCGTCTACAGCTTCCAGTCGGGACTTTGTCCATTAAACGCTGACTGAGCAGTTGCTATGCCCGGCACTGCACTAGTCATGAGGGCTGCAAAGGTGAACGGAGCCTGCCCTGCCTCTCCCACGTACACGGCCTACTTGTGGGGGAAAGTCACATAAAGAGGCAATCAATTATGACAATGCCCCAGGGTAAGGATGACCATAGGAATGTGTACATGTTCCTAGGGGACCACAGTGGTAAGACTCTGAGGCAGCCTGGAGGGTGGAGTGGAAGAGAGATGTCTGACAAAATGACATCTGAGCTGATCTCACAGAACAGAGCAAAAGCAATCCGCAGGAGAAAGGCAGGAAGGATGCCCTGAACTGTGCGGCTCCCGCAGGCCATTTAAGGACCAGGCTGAAGAGGAGCTACTGATGATCGGTAGGTAGAGTATCCACCAAATAAGCAGTAATCCTGCGCTGAGTGGACCTAAATGGATCCCAGAACAGAGAACTCACAGGTGTGGCTTGATCACACCTCTAGGCATCTAGAGACCCTAAAGCAGACGTCATTTCCTCAGGACCTCCCTGAGTCCAGTGGGACCGCCAAGTCCTTCTCTGTCCCCTCCCTCATTCTTCACGTCTCTACCAAGACCCTATTGCTGGAATGTGGTGTGGGAGGGGTTCAGGGTCGCTACCCTCACCTGTGATATTCACACTGCCTCTGTACCACTCCAGGAAGCCGAGGCCCGCGCCCGCAGTCTTTAGGAAGATCTCATCCAGGCTGGCAGCAAAGGCGCTGCCCCACACACCTAAGGAGACAAGCAGGGCCCCACCCCATGTCAGGGCCTGACCCTGGTACCGGCCTGTCCCCAGCCCTCCAGCCTCGACTTACCTTGCAGGTAGCAGATCCGGGGCTCGGGCTGGAGCTGCAGCAATCGTCCCATGAAGAACTCTGAGCCAAAGAGCTCGGTGGGAACATACGCCCCATACTTGGGGAAGCCGACCTCGTAGGGGGTGAACTCACACCACTCTAGGGGTCCGAGTAAAGGGAAAGTCACCAGAGGCTGCCCCCATGGTGCTTGTGCCCAAGCAGGAATCTTAGCCCTGCTGGCGACAGGAAGCAGCAGCCCCACTGTGCTCCAAGGTGCCCGTGTGCGACCACCTCCTATGGGTACTCATTGCCCTGGCTTCTGACACCCTCCCACCCACCACCTCCTCTACCTCCTTCCTTTAACCTCACACCCAGGCACCTGCAAAGTCTTCCCCACTGATGTTGGTGCGGACATTGACACCGGCGTAAATGGGGTAAGGGTTCTGACCCTGGCGGACCGCCTCCTGTTGGTCAGACAGCTTGGCAGGGTTCTCCTGGGCAGGAAAGAAGGGAGGCAGCTTAGCCTTTTGGGAGTTCCATTCCCCATCCCCATGGCGTGGGGCTGGTACCCTGCAGGGTGCAGCGTGCCAACAAGAGAGGCTTTGGGTCACCAAGGCCAGTGCTGTAAGGACAGCTCTCTGAGAGACCGGCTTCAGGCCGCGGCTGAGGGGAGCCCACTGTGGGTCTGTACGATTCCAGGGACTATGGGAACACCCACCCTCCTTCTTTACTATTCAAAACAGTACATCAGAACGCCAGGGAGACAGGGTGACATTGTTAAAGGAATCCTTAAAAAGTCAGTCCAATTTCTTTAAAAAATAAATTACTGGAAAATGTAGATTATTTACTTAGAAATGAGAAATCACTTGTGATATCCACCCACAACTGATCACCACACATGGCTGCAAGGTTCTTTGAGCTGGCTGCACCGTAGGCCACACCGTAAGTCCAGCCATGATGACCCCTGTTACCCACACGTACACCTTTGGATGGCCTCCCGGAGCCAGAAAGTCTGAAGTAAGAATAATGGCTGCTCCTGCAAAGCCTAATTAACCGGCCTGGCGACATTGTACCATTGTTCCTGCCTCAAACGTTCCTGCCTTAGCTGATAACCCAACCTTGTGACTCTGGACCTTATGACCCCCACCCCCATCCCAGCCATACCCCCCAGCTGGTCAAAACTGCCCTGAACTGTAACTGCTATAACTTTGCACTGCCTACCCCAAACCCATAAAACCAACTTCTATCCCACCACCCTCCGCTGACTCTCTTTTCAGACTCAGCCCACTTTCACCCGGGTGAACAAACAGCCTTGCTGCTCACACAAAGCCTGTTTAGGTGATCTCTTCATTCAGAGCAGCAGTGGTGCGGAGCAGCTCTGAATCTTATTGACTGTAACTGCAGCCAGGCTGAGTGAGTCATGGCTGAATTGGCCAAGAAGGAGTAGGCGTGCGTGGTGCTAGGCCTCACTTCCAGGTGTGGGCTGGAATCACTTTCAAAACATCCTGAGACCAACTAAAATCAGTATCTCTGGAAGGGGGGCCTAGGCATGGGAGTGTTTGAAAAGCTGTGCCGGTGATTCTAATGTGCAGCCAGCGTTCAGCACTGCGGGCTGGGCTCTCCCCCAGCAGGGGTTAGGAGCTAGGGAGGCGAAGTGGTACCAGCCCACCCTGGAGTGTCACTCCTGGCCCCAGGGGAGCTGAGACCTCAGGAACAGCTTTGCAAATCAGATCTTAGCCGGAGGGATGAGGCAGAAGCAAGGGGCGGGTGGAAGGAGAGGGGAGGAGCCTATGTATTTCCTTCCGGAGCTTCTCTCACCTCCTGGTACAGGAAATACTCCACGAGAAGGCCCCAGAGGTCGATGAGGGACACACTGTGGCCACTGCGCCCCCGGACCCCAAGTTCCTGAGTGTAGTACTGCAGCCGCTCTGTGGACAAAGCTCCTGTCTTACTGCTGCAGACGCGAACCTGGGCACGCTCAATGGGGTCCTGCAAGGCCACCTGGGACCAGACTGGGTCCCTGTAGAGTGTGGAGATGCACCTGGGGATGGGGGTTGTGCCTGAGTCAAGGGCAGGGGAGCGCAGGCATAGGAGGGAGGGGTGTGGAGTCTGTGAGTGGCCCTCCACCCCCATCACTTGCACCTGCTGCCCTGCAAGCAACCCCACTCAGAGGGGCCCTTGGGACTCAGCCTCTTCCTGCCCCTCCTTACCCCCAGGACCCCAGCCCCTCAGAGACTCCTTCAGATCACCAGGTCACACCCCCACCCTTTGTGGGAATCTCCTTTACCCTGTGCCCTGCCCCCATTCACTTACCAGGTGGACCCAGAGACCCCACTCAGGTAGGTCACAGTGTCTAGGAGGCCGAGCTCCTGCAACCCTGCCAGGCTGCCATACAGAGAAGACATGGCTCGGGTTCCACCCCCGGAACCCAACACAGCCACTACAGGCACCTGGGTACAATAATAACGATGATAATGACTGCTGCTACCACTGTCAGTTATGTATTATTGCCTATACACGTCAGACATTATTCTAAGAGCCTTACATGTATTATCTCATTGAATCCTCACAGCAACTCAATGAGAAGTCCATTTTCCAGATGAGGAAACCAAGGCATGAAAAGGTTAAGTAATGTGCCCAAGATCATACAGTTATTAAGTGAAGAGCTCTCATACCTAAGCAGTATGGCTCCAGGGATAACCCTTAAGCATTCTACCTGGAAGATATAGGCTGGGAAGGTACATTTGATTCCCCCAAAAACAGCTAAAGCTGGTTCCTCTCAACTGTGGCACTCTTGATATTCTTGACCAGGTAGCTCTTTGCTGTGGGGACTGTCCTGTGTGTTGTAGGATGTTTAGCAGCATTTCTGGCCGCCTCTATCTGGTGGAAGCCAGCAGCCTCCCTCCACGTCTCCTCTCCCCAGCAGCAACAATGAAATAGATCTCTAAGCATGGACAAATGTCCCCAGGGGTGTGGTGCGGAGGAACTAAATTGCCCCTCATTGAGCATCACTGAGCTAAAGTGACAAAGGCCAGCAAGCAGCCTGGACCTGCCCCCAGACACCAAAGGTGCCCAGAGGTTTTAAGGTCTCCTCAGGATTGGAGGTGCCTGGGGGGTCAGAGTCAAAGCTTTTGCCTGCTCAGTTTTTCCACAAAGATTTGGCTCATTCCACCCTGGATTTTTGGCCCTTTTCCCTGTTCTCTTTTCTTCTCCTGTCTTGAAAAAATGCTCCCTGGCCACCGCTCACTGACGGAGCTGTCACTTCAGAGTGCTGGATGCGGCAGAGCAGACACCTGGCACGGAGCGGGCGTACGTATTGACCGAATGAACGATCTAGGCTCATCAGCACTGGGCCACAGTGACAGCATCTCTTGAGGACACAGGCAGCCAGGAGGAAGACAGCAGCCTCTTCCTGATCCCCCACAAGTCCCTCTCTCTCAGCACTCCTTTCCTCCTGCCTCCCAGACACAGGCTGGCTGTCGCTATACCCAGAGGATCCCAGGGACCCCCCCACCTCCACATCCGTTTTACCACGTTACAGAACCAACCGTGTCCCCCTCCAAATTCCTATGTTGAAGCCCTAACCTCCAATGTGACAGTATTTGGAAATAGGGCCTATAAGGAAGTAACAAAGGTGACATGGGCCAGGCACAGTGGTTCACACCTTGAATCCCAGCACTTTGGGAGGCCGAGGCGGGCCAATCACAAGGTAAGGAGTTTGAGACCAGTCTGACCAACATGATGAAACCCCGTCTCTACTGAAAATACAAAAATTAGCTGAGCATGGTGGCACATGCCTGTAATCCCAGCTACACAGGACGCTGAGGCAGGAGAATCACTTGAACCCCGGAGGTAGAGTGGGCAGTGAGCCGCCATCATGCCACTGCACTCCAGCCTGGGTGACAGAGCCAGACTCTATCTCAAAAAAAAAAAAAAAGAGTGAAGAGAGTCAGGGTGAGGCCTTCAACTGATAGGACTGGGGTCCTTAGAAGAGGAGGAGGAGCCACCAAGGGGCACGTTCTGCACACATGCACAGAGGAACGGCCACATGAGAACATGGCCAGATGGCCCCACCAGGAAGAGGAGAGGGGCCCCAGCAGAAACCAGCCCTGATGATGGCACCTGCATCTTGGACTTCCAGCCTCCAAAACTGAGAGAAAAGTCATTTTTGTCATTTAAGCTACCTGGTCCATGGGGTTTGGTTACAACAGCCCACACAGACCAAGACATCCAGGCCTGGCAGGGCTGATTGGCCCTAGTCCCATATGAGGTCCTGGCTCTGTGGATGGTACCAACCTTCTCTGCCCCCAACCTTCCTCGGGGCTTCCCGTCCCCTCTTAGCCATGATGGTCCTCTCAAGGGAAGAGGCTCAATTTGGTCTTAGTGACTCTGCGGTCCAGCTCCTCCTCCATTCCATACCTGGCCACTGTCCGGAGCCTCACTCAATCGCAGCACCTGCTGCAGGGCCTTGGACACGACCTGCTTCCTCCTGTCCAGAAACTCCTGTTCCCCATCACAGAGGTCAAAGCCAAGGCGTAGGTCCAGGTCTGTTGAGCTGCATCAAGTGGGGCAGGGCCGGGGTTCTGGGTGACTGTCCAGTGGACAAAAGCCTTGGGCCCAGCCCAGGTCTTTCACACAGCAGCAGCCCCAAGGGGGAGGGAAAGGTATCATCCCTACCCCACGGCCTGAGCTTTGTGGGCAAGAGAGCGGAGCACGTTGGGGTATGCCCCCGCACTTCCAGCCCAGCCCTGAGAGGCCTTCTGCCTGGAGTCCCACTCACCTCATTTCCACCTTCACACTCAGAGCCACTTCCTGGCCCTGAAAGACAGAGAGGCCCCACTCCTGAGCTCTTTGAGCAGGAATCTCCCAGGGAAATGGCTCCCCTACCTGCAGTCCCCACAGCCCTGCTATCTCTGGCCTGATGTAGATATTGTGACTGAGCTCTGGACTGACCTCATCTAGCCACCCTCTTGGCCCCCTCCTCCAGACCTCTCTTGGTGGTCACAGAGAGCAGGCAGGGGTCCCTCTGGCACCCAGACAGAGCGTTACCTCCCCCAGGGCCACAGAATGCTGTTTCTCCCAGCCTAGGGGCAGAGAGGAGAGCAGGATGCCTCCCTCGCCCAGCTTGCTGGTCTGAGTCTCCAGCTCCGCGCTAGGGCCACTCTGTGGAGAAGAAAACATCCAAGGAGCTCTCCAGCGGGGAAGAGAAGGCGCCCCCAATATGGCCTTGGAGCTACGTCCTGCCCTTTGCCAGCAGCGCACTCACCTGCACAGCCGCGAGCTGCTCCGTCAGCTCCACGTGCAGCCTGGAGCTCAGCACTGGGTTCACGTGGAAGGTGAAGGTGGGTGGGAGGCCTGGCTCTGCAGGAGGCTGCAGAGGCAAGAGCTGTGGCTTCTCGTAGGCCCCAGGCACTGCCAGCTGGAGCTGCCTGGAGCCTGAGAGCAGAGAGCCCAGGTGAGCGTGTGTGCAGGTGAGGGGTGGGTCTGTATCTGTGCAGCTTATGCTGGCAGCAACTCAGCAGTGTCTCTTCCCTTCCCTTCCCCTAGGAAATGCCAACAGCTATCGCCCTGCTCTCTCAAGCACTCTGCTCATAGAGAAAGCCTCCAGAAGGACTCTTGGGTACTCTAGCCTGCCCTGGTCAGAATTGGGACTTGGGGAAGGATGCAAAGCACACAAAGGCCTGGAGGGGAAGGCAGGGAGCCGGGACGAAGAAGGGCTCTGCCCATAGCCTGTGGGGCTGACAATTTTGAGATGATTCTATATTTATTATAAGAGTAAGCAGCTTTCAGGCAGTGGTTTCCTCTTCTCTTGCCCCACGTCAGGCTCTTTGCTCATTGCACTGGGGGAGGTTTGTGGTCCGAGAGAAAACCAACAGGCAGCAAGTTGTTCTGGCCTTTGTTTCCAAAAGTGTCAGACGTCGGGAGAGGAAGAAGGTTTGCAGAGGTGGGAAGAGGAAGAATGGGATGCGTGGATACAGAGAGATGCACGTCCTAGAGAAGCAGCGGAGGCCGGTCCAGGCTGGAAAATGACGCCCAGGCTAGGAGGCGACGCCCAGGCTGGGAGGCGACACCCAGGCTGGGAGGCACGAGGGGGTGGCCTTCTGGGCTCTGGAGCTCCCTGCCCAGCTTCTCAGCAGCTTTCTGGGGAGGAGGCCAGACCCCAGAGAGAAATGGCTGCACAGGACATCCAGGCAGAGGGGGCCACAGGCAGCCTCCTCCCAGGAGTCCCAGCCCCTAACACAACATGGGAGCAACAAAGCCCCAAAGGATTCAAGGACAGCGGACACTGAGGGGTCAGAGGTCTGGAGGGGTCCCCGCCTTACAGCCCTCCTTGGACTAGATGAGGCCCGGAGACTTGACATGACCCAAGTGCGGGAGGGAATTCAAGAAAATAAGGAAAGTGATATTTTATTCACGCCAAGGCCTACGGACTGAGATGGAGACGTGCTGTTCATAAGAAACCGTATAATCCATGGTTGAGAGAACCAGCATGTCACAGACCTGGGTTTGACCCTGGCTCGACTATTTACTGGCTGTGTGCCCGTGAGCAAGTGTCTTCTTTGGGCCTTAGTCTCATGAATTAGAGGATAATGATTGTGCCTCCTTTATAGGGTTGTTATGAAGATTACGAGATAAGACGCATTAAAATGCTTAGCCCAGGGCCTGCTTCAGAGTGAGCACTCCGGTGTTCCCTGGGCGGGACTCATCCTGCAGGCTCAGACTGTCAGTACTGGAAGGGGCCTTTGCTGTCACACAGCTGCCGCTGCAATCTCATATTCCGACTCTCCGGCCTGGGTGGCTGCCCTCTGTGGTGCTGGGTTTGACAACCGCAGTTCTTCATTTCCCCTGTATTCTCACTCTGCCATGTGACTTCAGCTCCTCCCACTAAAGACGCCAACTATAGGCCAGGTGCGGTGGCTCACGCCTGTAATCCCAGCACTTTGGGAGGCCGAGGCAGGCAGATCATGAGGTGGGGAGTTCAAGATCAGCCTGACCAACACGGAGTTCAAGATCAGCCTGAAACCCCGTCTCTACTAAAAATACAAAAATTAGCCGGATGTGGTAGCGCGTGCCTGTAATCCCAGCTACTCAGGAGGCTGAGGCAGGAGAATCTCAAAAAAAAAAAAAAAAAAAAAGAGGCCAACTATGTTCCCTGCCCTCCAGCTTTGAGTTCAACCCTGTTTTGGCCAATAACATGTTAGGCAGTGGCCAGGATGTGACAAGGCTCCACAAGCACTTGATCAGTTGTTGGGCTTGCTCTCTTGGGCCTCTGCCGATGCCTTGAGAACATGCCTAGCCTAATGGGCTCGTCACAGGAGGCAGAGGAGGGACACCTGGCGCAGGGCTGGCCCACTCCCTCACTGACCACCAGGTGTGTGAGCTGGATAAATGCTGCTTGTATGCCACTGAGACCATGTGGGTGTTCATTGTACAGCAATAGTTGGGCAGATACAACCTCTTTGCTCAAACACTTCCAGGGATAGTTCATTCACTGCCTCCAGGGGCAATCCATCCCATGGTTTGCCTTTGAGCAGCGAAAACTTTAAGAACTTCCTGCCCCAGACCCACCTCCTTGACACCGGTAGTCCCAGCCCCAGGAGAGAAGGTGAGACCCAAGGCCGCTGAGCAGACTCACCGAACTCTTGACGTGGGGCTGTCCCATCTTGCTGGAGCGTGCCCTGGATTCTCAGACAGGGGTGAGCCTGAGGAAAGCAGAGCTCTGTGGGAGCCAGACAGCCCACGCGCCGTAGCCAGGATGGAGGGAGGGAGGAGGGCTTGGGCCAGGGTCTGGGAAACAGTCCTCCCAGGACCTGGGCCTCAAGGGTAGGAGTCTTCTACAGCAGCCCAAGGTCATACCCAGCCCCTCTCCCCAGACTCAGAGGAAGTGGGCACTGGTGGGAAAGGGAGAGGAGTTGAGGAGCCATGAGAGTGGCTGCTCCGGTGGTCTCAGCAGCCGGACGCCCAAGTGAGTAATCTGCCACGTGCGAGGTGGGAGGCTGGGGTTCTGGGCTGTCCACCAAGCGCCTGGGAGCTTCTTGTCCTTCCCCTCTGGAGGTGCTTCCCTAGCATGTCTCCCCTCTGAGAAGGGCTTGGGTGTCCTTCAGAGGCAAGTGGGCCTGATGGGCTCCTACACGGGCTCCTCACTGCCCCCCAGCCCGGGATAGCCAAGCTCGCCTTCCCCACTCACCACCAGAACCCCGTTGGTGATGACTTCAGATGCAGGTACCTGGCTGCAAAGGAGGAGAAATATGTGGGACATCTGGCCCTATCGTGATGGCTGCTACAATCATAATGTGACTGAAGCAGCAGGCAGAGTCTGGGGAGCATGGCAGCGTTTGGGGTGGGGTGAGGCTGTCATCCAATATACAGTGGATGTCAAGACTAGGCTGTCTCCTCCAGGCCAGGCCTGCAAGGCCAGTACAGGACATGGTGACTGGTCCCTAGGAGCTGCCGAGACTCAAATCTTGGAGTCTCTGAGGGAGTGGGCTCTGCCAGAACTCACCTCTTCTCCAGAACGAATTCCACCTGCAGCTCTTGTAAATCCTACATGGAGGGGGAGGGAGCACTAGTTGTTTAAAGGTTCCAAAAGCCCCCACAGCTGTTCTTGCCTGCCAGCCCTGCTTGGCTCCAGGGACCAGAAGGGGAAACTGACATGTGGCTTGTCATGGACACAGAAGGGGCAGTGGTATCTCCATGGAAGGCCTCATTGATTCCAAAATATGTGTCAGGAGCTGTTCTAGACACTGAGGATTCAGCTGTGAGTGAGACAGGCCACACACTGCCCGGAAGGAGCTCATGTTTTGGTTCTATGCAAGGAGGATGTGTGAAAGCTTTATCCGGTTGGGGCTGTGGGATGGAGGAAGGTCTGTCTTGGAGGCTTGGCCTGTGCTGGCCAGAGACCCCTCTTTGGTAGCCTGTGCTGGGCCTCCCTTCCTCCAGCTGGGCTCTCCACCAGCACTGGTGGGCTCACCTCGTGGTCGAGTGGGAAGGTGTGTCTGTGGGGTTGACCACATTTAAGGCTCCGCAGGTCAAACAGGAGCTGGGAGAGCCGATCACTGCCCAGGATGTCCTTGTCATAGAGGGTGAGCTCCAAGACATTCTGGGGACAGGGCAGGCCAGAGGTCGGAGCCTGAGGCAGGACAGGAGGGCAGCCACCTGAGGAGTCCCCTCCTTCCGCAGCCTGGCCCCTGGCCCTTACCTTCACAGCGCCATGGATCTGGTAGTGGAAGGTCTCATTCCACTCGGGGTCACTGCAGTTGGCCACTATCCTAGTCTGGGCTGGGCTAGGGGATGCCGTGGGCAGCCACAGTTGCACGTAGCAGTCGGCTTTGGACACTGCAGATAGGACAGGGGAGGGGCTGGGGCTCTCATTGCTGAAAAGGTTTGCTGGGGGAGGCTGGGGCAGAAGGGAAAGGAGCTGAGTGGGGAAGGGAAGCTGCCCATGTGGCATGGAGGGGTGAGAAGGGGGAGAGAGAGCTTTGATGTCTTTCGTTCCATCTTGATTCCACACACCTCCCATTCACCTGAACAGAAATCCTGCAGCAGCCAGTTGGAAAGATCCCATGGCAGCACAAACCATTCATTCCACATCCTGCCTGACTCAGGCAGTCAAATCCCCTCCCAGCACGGGCACTAGCATGGAAAGCTCCCTGAGAGCACGCACTGACTTGGGGCCACAGCAGGCCTCACACTCTCACCCAGGGCGGGACTCACAGGCACGGGGAAGAGGCCAAGTGGGCACAGCTCTCCTCTCCAGCCCTGACTGCCCTCACCTCCGTGGTCAGCACGGTCCCTCCACCTACTCCACACACACTTTTGTACTCATGCAGGCACACATGTATACATACACACACACACTCTCCCACTGGGACTCACACATGTATACACACTCGCATTCAGTCACACACACACACTCACACTGGCACTCATGTATACATGCCCTCACACTCTTGCACACATATACACCCAACATGCACACACACGTATACACTCATTCACACACTCACATTCACACACTCACAATCGCATATACACTCACACTTGCACACTCGTACATGTGTATACACACACACGGACACACTTGCATCGCACTCACATTTGCACTCATACACACACACTTGCACACATGTATACACACACTTGTGCTCCCACACTCACACTCACGTATACATCTCACACATGTATACATCTCACACATGTATACACACATGCACTCACACATGTATATACATGCACTCACACTTGCACACACTCACATACTTGCACTTACACGTGCACACATACACACAAGTATACTCACATACGTGTATACACATATGCACACAAGTATACACACATGCACTCTCACTTATAATCACACATGAACACACACACTCTTTGCCAGCCTGAGCTGAGCTCTGAGGAGGCCACAGGGAAAGGACAGGGAGAAGGGTGATGATAGGGTCACTCACACAGGTCTGTGCCCCGGATGTTTGTGGCCCTCAGCACCTTCACCTGGAGGTCATAGTATGGGTGGGTTTCCTGCTGCAACAACAGAACTCCGGGGACTCAGTTGCTGGTGTGAGCCTGGTCCCTCGCCCCATTGTTACCCTTGGCCCATCATGGAGCAGCAACCTGGCACAGGGTCACTGATGTCTCTATGCTGCGGAGCGGGGAGACCTTGGCAACGCCCGGGCACTGGGAGTTCAGCACCTTGGTGATTCGTCTGGACGCTGGAACCCATCAGGGCTGAGTTCAAATCTACATCCAGCATGGACTCACTGAACTAATGGTGGCTGTCACGCACCACACACCTGCAGCTCCCTGCAGACCCCCGCGCCTCCGCTCAAGCTTGGGAGCGGCTGGGAGAGCTGCACTAATGTGCTTGAGGAGCAATTTTAAATCAATATTAAATTTAAAATCAATATTTAAAGAGAAAATGGTGACACCCCCTCCCTCAATTTCTCCCTGACATGGGTCCAAAGACCACCTAGGAGGCAGCGAGCAGGTGAGTGGACGCCAAGAGTCACCAGCCTGGCCTGTACTGGTCTGACGAGTCACTGAGGAGATTGCAGCTGAGCTTAGGAGAGATAACATCAGCATGCCACCTGCTGGGAGGGAAGCTTTCCCTTCACACCCCGCCAGTCTGGGGGGCTCTACAGTCTCCCACCAGAGACAAGTGTCAAGTGAACTAGCCCTCCATTTCCTAATTGGAGGGAGCTATTTTCCTTTTTTTTTTTTTTTTTACAGCCACATTTAAGCTAAGAGGAAGCTATTTTCAAAAGCCATGGCCTAATTTAAGCTCTGCCAGGTAATCTAGAATAAACAGGTCCCACCCCAACTCAAAACCCAGGGCTGGGGCTGGCCGTAGTCTCCACAAGGCACACAGCAGCTCCCAGCACTGCCCCAGTCCGGGTTTCCCAGGTCATCTCAGGTACATTACCCAATAGTGCCTCCAAGGAGGGCCCCTCTTCTTGGTCTTCCGAAGCAGCACTGCCCCCAGGAGGGGCAGCATCTTGCCTGCCAGCCACCTTGGCCAGAGTGCCCAGAGCATGGCTGGGCAGCCCAGGCCCCAGCATGGAGCCCTGTCTGGGCTCCTCTGACTACACAAACTGCTGGCTCAGGTGTGACAGGTAGAGCTGAGCGGGGAGGGTGGAGCTGCCTGCTCTGCAAAGGACTCAGGCTGGATGCCCTGCTGGAGGTGGGGTTTGACATGCTCCAGGAAGTAACTGGAGCCTTTTTCCCAGGCAGGAGGCAGCTCAGTGCCTCTCCAAAAGGCTTTCAGAGTCTCTGGTTAGCACTCTTGTTCGGGAACCCCCTGGTTATCACTGGGCTGTCTGTGAAAAATAGATACGAGCCATTTCTAACAAGAACTCTAGGTGTGGAAAAGGCCCAAAACTAGCCACCATTCAAGTCCCACCTTCCCCGCAGATCTTGAGCAGAAGCCTAGAAATCTCTGGTTCAGTGTTTCATTAGGCCTCAAAGATGTTTCTAATCTCTCCTGACCACCCTCATTAATTCTCCAAACATCAAGAGCCTGGTGGGTACCAGATCTGTGCTAGGCCCAGGAACACAAAGGTGAGGCAGGCCCATCCACATCCTGGAGAAATTTAGTCTCGTGACTCCCTGTGGCTTCTGCCCAGGCCCGCTTCCTGCGTCAATCAATGGGGTCCAGGTACAGACTGGCATAGGGTTAGGGAGTGTAAGTAAGGACAGGCAAAAAAACAAGTCTGCCTGTCCTTCAGGGACTAGAGATATAGGCTTCATCGTGCTCTTTGGCCATCAGAGGTCTTAGGCTACAAATGGATATGACGTCGGCTCTTCTGTGCACCACAATCATCAGGTGGCCAAGACAGGCACAGTCTCCAGGAAGAGTGAGGATCTCTGGGGCCATGAACTGTAGGAGGTGAGAGAATTTCTGTCCCTCAACTAGAATTCAGTCACTCTTCCCAAGGCTTAGAGTCGCAGGCTGAAATATGCAACATCCAAAAAAGATATGATTCAACTCCAAAATGAACCAAATGGGCAAGGTCAGACCAGAAACTCCCCCCGAAAAGGGATGGGTGACTGCCAGTGACCAGGCCACAAAGAAGGGCCTGTGTGCTTAATTTGGATTGTGAAGCCAAGACCTGGCCGGGGTCTAAGAAATGAGAATCCAGCACCCTTGGTGATCCTTGTGAATGTGTGCGGGGGACCGGCGGATCCATACGAGAGGGCACAGAGCTAGCTTAGGACGGAAACAGGCTGGGGCCCTGGCTCCCAACTGATGTGCTTTCTGGGCTGTCCCACCCTCTTCTGGAAGTCATCGGCCCAACTGCACAATAGTCATTGTCCCTAATGCCAGATGTGACAGAGACAAGGACTACATTTTCTCTTTGGACCTGGCCAAAAGGAACCAACACTTCTCCACTTCCCAAACACTCCTGCGTCCCTCCATCCCAATTCCTTCCAGTCATCATGGTCTACAGGAAAAGGCCCTAGGCCCTACTACGTGAGGGGGAACACACTTGATCTCCTGGAGCTCCAGTGTGTCCAGCAGAATTCTGTAATGATGGCAATGTTCTGTATCTGTGCTGTCAACTCATCAGACGTGACCACACTGGCCGTACCAGGTGGCATGGGGTGACGTTTGTAACGTAAGCGTTATATTCATTTTTTCTTAGTCACTAATTGACTTATTCTTCTAGGTTCTTTGCTAAATTACTATCTTTTCATTATTTTCATCAAACTCCACAGAAGGGGGAAATAAGAGACCCAGACAGGCTTGGTTTCTTGCTTTATTAGGTTTATTATGAGGAGCAGTGATGAGATCTTTATCAGTCCTTACTACAAAGCTGTCATCTCCAGTCTTCTCCAGAACTCTGTGGAGGGCAGAGAGTTGAGGGAAGGAGGAATGGAGTTTGGGAGGATGGGGTCGTGTATGTATACCAGGAAAGAAAACACACATTCTTTATTCTATTGCTTCAAACACAGTTCATGAGAATAGAAGATATAAGCACGGCTGGCCAGGAAGGCAGGGCTCACGTGGCAGGGCAAGTTCCTGCTCTCCAGGGAGGTGGCCCAACGCTTCCTTGCTGCTCCTGGAGGAAGCAGAGTTCAAGCTGGCCTGGACAAGGCCCCGGGCAGCACTGCTTCTGTGTGGGTATGGCCAGTCGGGACGTGGCACCACACACTGCTGGCAGGACCACCGTCCCTGTGTGTCCTCAGCCTGCAGTGCCTGAAACTCTAGTCCCTGCACATCCGTCAGGATCCCCGACACTGCTCCCCAGGTTTGGCGGTGAGTTATTTTTAAACCAGCGTGCTGCTGTTCCTGCCCCCGCGTCCTCTGCTATGTCTGTAACCTCTTGAGAACACTTGGCATCACACCATTGCCAGTTCTCACTCCACTCATCCCCTGTGTGTTGCTGGGACCCACCTTCCTGCGCCATCCCAGCACAATCCGCCTATCACACCGCTGCCAAACAAAGCTGGGGAGCGACAGCCAGGACAGGCTGTGAGGCAAGTGAATGGAAACTGGCTGGAAAAAGAGAAAGGGCCCAGAGCACAAAGTCGCCACTCACAAAGACTAAGCCAGCCCGCCTGAGTGTCCAGTGAGCGAAGCTGGAGTAGGGGCCACTGCGGGAGCATGTGTCTAAGGATCACATATACCCCAGTCAGGGCAGGCCCATCCTCAGGAGCTGCCATCACACTCAGCCTGGCCTGAGGAGAGGGATGGAGGGCCTTTCCTAGGCAGAGAATGGCCAAAGAGGATCTATTTACAACATACTCGACAATCAACTCTCACTGTATTCCAAGGAACTGAGACTTCCCCTAGCTTCTCATCTTACCTTGCTTAAATATAATTATTCCCAGAGTCAGGGAAGTGGGAGAGAAAGCCTGCGTAGGGCAGTGAGGGGAGTGATACATGGTGAGAAAGAAAAGGAGACTGAAAACTAACAGGGCATGGCTACCGTGGGGACATAATGCGCTACACACAACGCGAGCCGTCGGGTCCATGCGGCCAGAAGCTTCAGCGCTGTTCTCTCACGGAACTCTCCAGTGAGCCACGCTGAGGGGTCCTTGTGAAATCGTGCACTTATCTCAATAGAAAAGCCCTTGAAGAACACCACCATGGTTACAAACATTTTTGACAAGCTTCCTTTTGCAGGTGACTGGTATGCAAAGGCAAGGTGGTGCACCTCCTCCTGTCCAAGCAGATACTGAATTCTCTGGAATTGCCCACAGCATAAAGGTATAAGGTGTAACTAATCTCTTTTCCCATTAAAAAGCTGGCAATGCCAGACCATGAGTCTAATGAATTCAGAGTTGTTCCAGGGCACAAGACAGCCAGTAGTGTCCAAATCGGGAGTCCTGTGATGGTGGCAGCCAGGATTCCTAAGGCCAGGTGCTCCTTCACCTCTCTGGGAGAGCCAAGCTGTCCATCTGCTGGATCCCCAGGATGCTGGGCTCAAGTGTCAGCTGGGTTTACCTCTTTGGAACAGAAGTAGTGCACGACCACTCCATTAGGGTATCTTGCAAATGCACTGCAGTGAAGAAAATGGCTTAGGAGTGAGGACTGCCTCTAAGTGACCACTTCTCTGGCAGTGGCACCTCCTAAAGAAGAGGCACATCGCTGGAGGCCATCCCAGAAGCAGCCCACCCAGACCTCAAAGAACAGCCTGCCCTGAGTGGCTCTGGATTTCTGCAGCCATCATCTCTGTCAAATAACTCAACAGAGGATGAGGTGCACACAGTTAGAGTGCATGGGGCATTTTTTATTATGCAGAACACACAGCATAATAAAGATAGGCAGTGCACCAGCCCAAAGCTCAGCAATGGCTCACCGAGAGCCGACAGTGTTCGTCGCAACAGGCTTCAGGCTGATTCTAAAAAGGACAGCGAGTTGTCTTTCTAAAGAAAAAGATTTTTCCAGCTACAAAAGAAAAGGGACAAATCACTCTCCTTTGAAGAAAAGGGGAGTAATGAGAGTGTATGTCTTAACACAGTATGAGGCTGGCTCAGGATCCTACTCAAGTCACAATGCGGTAGCTTGAAAGATCTTTTTCTTCCTTCACTGGCTCTTCTTTAAAATACAAGAACTTTCTGCTGACCTACATCTCTCGGGCACCCACTATATCAGTTTCTGGCTTCCAGAGGGGAAGAGCTTTTTGGACAAGAATCCAACAGCTCCCTATCATACATTGCAGGTAACATTCTCAAAGCCCACCCCCAATAGATAGCACAGGCTGCTCTCTAAAGGCTCAGGAACTAAAAGCTGTCAGGACAGCCGGAGGCATGTTCTCCTCCCCGGTCAAAGGGCAGAAATCCAACCTGAGCATTGTCCACCCTCTGGAGAACCCTCCACAGAGCTCAGATGCTGCATAGGTGTGGAGGAGGCTCACCTGTTCCCAATCTTCTTCTTACACACCATGCACACCTTCTCCTCTGTGATGATGCACTTCACCTGCTGGTGTAAAATCCGTTCTTCCTGGACCTGGAAGAACAGGGGGACTAAGGAAGAAGTTCCATGGTGTGGCACCCAGAAACAGGAGGCAGAAGCCAGCACTGTTTCCTCTTTCAGTCTTCACAGATTCTTCTGCTTAGAACATTGGCAATTCAATGTCAAGCTGGCTACGGGATCAGCTTGAGCTGCACTGTACAGGCTCTGCCTTGGTCGGAAGGGAACGTGTGGACACTGTCATGTACTGAAAGTTAAAAGCCGACCACAGAGTTTGGAAGCCCATACCCTCAGGAACTCTGCATGGAGAAGGTTCTTGAGCACTTGATTGAACCGTTTCTTTTGTGCATTTTCCTCCAAGACCTTTTCCAGGAAGATGCGTATGTCATTGATCTGAGTGTTTGCTGGCAGAAGGTTGAGGGCCTAGGGGCAGGAACAGAGATAGGGACTGCGTGAGGTGGAAGAGGAGTGAGAATGAAGAAATGTCTGCAGCCATGGAGCTCTTGGACCCTAGTCCCTTTCCGCATTTTCTCTTCTCATTTGGTGCTCCCTGTAAACGCCCTCCACTTCCCTGGGAACAACTCCTGACCTTGGTGGTGTCCAGTTTGCTGTGGTGCAGCTCGAGGACCTGCAGGGCAGCCTGGAGGTTGGCCTTTGGCTCCAGCAGTTCCAGCTTGATTGGCCCCAGGCAGTGAATGCTGGGGGGTGACAGGTACATCCGAAGCAGGGACAGATACACCTGTCTCAGAGAGACATGAGCCATATCAGGCTGGCAGCAGCCCTCCCAGAACCCCCAGCCCTGAGCACCCCTAAAGATTTGAGGGGCTTGCCTATCACTGAGCATTTAAAACTTGTTATTTTCAGCTTTTAAAATTGGTAAGGTCAAACAGGCAACTGAAGATGTTAATTAAGGATTGCTTTTTCCCTGAGAGAAAAAAACAAATGCCTTGTATTTGTTTACTATTATACCATTTACAAAATGCTACCATTGTAAAATAATTCAAAAAGATTCCTCATTTCTTTTGGCTTTAAAAGCTGAGATCCTGTCCACATCTTTGCTGGTGGGGATAACCTCAGATGAGATGCTGCATTTCCTATTGGCGCCAGTACCACAAGGTTTCTCAACCTCAATACACATTCGGGGCTGGATGATTCTTGGTTTGGGGGTGGTCCTGTGCATTGTTTAGCAGCATCTTTGGCCCCTATCCCCTGGATTCTGGCAGCATCCCTGCCCTCAGTCCCAACAATCAAATATGTCTCTAGACATTGACAGGTCAATGTGTATTCAAGATAGAGTAAGTACATCAGAACCATGGCATGTTCCTGCTCAACAGGTGGACCTTATCATTTATTATACAAATCAAGACTCCTGAGAGTAGAGACAGGAGAGCTATTAATAATCACAGGGATGACAACAGACGTATGCCGGAACTACCCCAAGCACACCAGGATGAATGGTCCCTTGCTATCCCTCAATACACACATGCAGGATCCATCAGCGCCCTTACCCATGCCCTATCTTATTTTGCCACTCGTATTAGTGCCCCCTCTGGTCAAACTGATGGGGTGAGGTATACACACACATTTCTTGGGTCAGGGCCACTACTCACATCTTTGTTGCCATCTTTGTTTTGGTCATAGTGTTTGTGGCAGTACCTGCAAGGGAGAAAGTGATGAGCAGGTGGTGAGGGGCACACCTAGATGAGAGGCTGTCTGTGCGTGCAGCCTGCTTGAGCAGCCTAACCATAGCCAAAACTGGGGGCTGGGACAGAGGAGATTCTTGCTCCTGCAGCAGAGGACAGGCAGATGGCCTTCTTAGCTCTCATCTCTCTGCAGGGCCTGCTTTTAGACTGGTTAGGAGGTGGGATGGCGGGGCAAACTTACTCCTCAGCCATCCTTGTATCCTTCAAGATGTGGACATAAATGAAAAGAGCTTGTTCATGTTTCCCCATGCGCCCCAACAGGAGAGCTCGTTCTTCTAAGAGGCCTAGGAGGAAAAGGAATATGAAGAACCACTGCCGCCATCACTCAAGCACAAGGTGAGGGCTATGCTGTCAGAGGAATGGATACAGGACAATACAAAAGGGACGAAGACAGGATTCTTATTGCTTGGGTTTTTCTTCAAGGAGAAAATGACTGAAGTTTAAAAAAAGAGGAGGGAGCTATTTTAGGCAGTACTTTATCCTACCTTTTTGGCGATCACATATAAACTGGGTAAGAATATTTATTCAGCAGTCAAGTACTTAACCACCTACAACATGCCAGGTGGTTCAGGTAAGATGAGCAAACACTTGCTCTCAGCTCTTACAGAGCTTATATGTCGGACAAATTATGCCAGATTACAAAACTGCTGAATGACGAACTTGGCCAAGAACATGTTCTGAAGCAAAAAACAGGTTGCAACCTGGCTGTCAATTAGCATGTGGTTCCTATCCAGGAAGACTTTTCTTAGTCATGGTACAAAAGTGAGTCTTCAGAGAGGAAGAAACAGGAGCACTGGCCTGAAACACCTGGTTTTTCCAGGCCCAACTTTTGCAGAGAGTTGAGGAACAATTAAAGGGGTGGATCTGTCTTTGTACAACCTTCAGCTAAAGTGGTTTCTGGCCCTAAGCCAGACACTCACCATCAAAAGGAAAATCACAGATGAGCCGGCCTGGATCATAGTAGCTGGAAATCTCCAAGAACATGAGGAGCTTTTGCCGGTATTCTCCTAGCTCACCCTCTTCCTCTCCAGCTGGTACTGGGGTTTTGCCTTTAAGGGAAACGAAGCTCAACATGAAAGGACGCTGCCAGGTGGCAGTGTGGGGTCATCAAGAAAAATGAAGGGAATGGGGTTCAAGGATGTCACCACATGACCAGAAAGGGCCTCCAGGGTGGCTTCCATGCTAACTGCTTTTCGTTCATAGTCTCTATGTGGCCCCAAAACATCAGCTTAAAGTTAAAAAAATAAGCTGAATAGAGAAATACGCTGTGGGCAAACCTGTTTCTTATCAGTACAACTGTCACCTTGCACACAGATCTGTTCCTTCCACCCTCCCCCAGGGATGACTCTGAGACACTCAAAGATGCCAGGACCCAGAAGAGAGCTCCTGAGTCTCACGTGCAAGGCCTGTGTCACTTAGCTCCCCTGGCTCCTCTTCATCACTTCTGCCCACCTGGGCAGAGAACAGGGTGGCCTGCTTACCCCCACCACATGTGGCACCTGGGTCTGTGCTCTCCTCTAAGGCCTGGGCCACTGGCTTCCTAAAAGAACTGGTACCTGCAGGGAAGGACAGGAGATACTCCTTCATCAGACCTTGCACCTTCTCACAGTACAGCTGGATCAGGCAGTTGTGGAACCGAGAGCCTATCTCCTCCCAAACGTGGATGATGTGTTCCTGAGGCAAGATGTGGGTCTTTGTCACTGGCATTCTCCAGGCTGTGACCTGGTCTCCCAGTCTCCCTCACATTTTTAAGGCCCAACAGGTCCTTTCTAGATTATCCCCTAATCAGGCTTCAACGATTACCAAAGAGGCAGCTCGTCTAAAACCACCAGGAAGTTTCACAATGCGACCCAGTAATGTCAGGAACTGTCTTCTCAATTTCTAGTCTAAACTCCTTTGTATTAATTTCATCCCATAATCCTCCAAACTCTCACATCGACCCATGTAATTATGGTTAAATATCTGCATCCTGGTACTTAAGCCTATTTGACTGTCCTGAGGTCACTGTTGAGTTTGGTTGTACAAACGTGGCTTTGGAATTTTTTTTTTTTCTAAAACATAATCTAGGTAAAAAATCTCTGTATTTTACCTGGATTTGGTAGGCAGTATCAAAACTAACATTTCCAGCTTGGTCTACTGAGATCATTTTCTTCAGAGGAAGTTGAAATAACCCTCATCTTTCCAATCCCCAAGTGACATAAATCCCAAATCTGAACAGCCCAATAACTGAACCATGCAGTCCTGGATCCTGGGTTTAAGGCTTTTTAGTACAGACCAAAAAATACCTTACCAGATAAGGAATAGCCAGACCCTTAAAATTCTCTATTAAGAAGCCGAGCACTCGATCACGTGGCAGAGACTCCACCTCTGGGAGATCTTCAGTAAATATCTGTCAGAATGAACCTGAGTTCTAGCAGCAGAACCATCTGACTGCAGTCCCACCAAACACACGGGCATGTGAGCACAGGGATCAAACAGACTTTAGGAGGGGAGGGGGCACGAGAAGACATTTGCAGGCAGTCAGCATGTCAGACGAGGCGCAGGCCTCCTCATGCCTGTGCAAGGCTCTTTCTACCAACTACAGTGCTGCCTCACACTTCCCAGTCCACCCTTTCAAACACCAAAGAGGAGAGATGCATGAATCCACCCTCCTCTCCATCCACTGCTGTCCCAGGTGCAATCAGGACCACGTGTGGTACCAGATCAATCCAAGAGACTCCTGTGGCTCACCTTCAGGCCATCTTCTGGGAAGTCTCTCAGCACCCACACTGAGTAGGAGAAAATCAAATGCAGGTTTTCTGTGCCTAGAGGGAAAAGCAGGACTTGTCAGCAGTTGAGGCCCACCCTGCCAGTGGCACTGGGAAGGCAGGTGGGCAGGCTGCCCCAGAATTCATTTTCCTGAAAAGATAGCTCAAGCATGAGCCACTCAGGGCTGCTGGCCCTACTGGGTTGGCTATATACCAGGGGGCTGTCATAGGTCAACCACCGAAGGATTTTTATGCCATCCGGAGGAATGAAATTGAGTGAACGCAAGCATGGGAGGGAGGGGAGCAACCAACCAGAATCAGAAACGGAGGGAGACCAGGTCATTTGAACAGAAGCGCTTTCCCACGCCTTTCAAAAGGTGGACTTACCCAGATGCTGCAGATACTGCACTGTCCTCTCGTGGCCTTTCAGAGGGGAGTTGGCTTTCTTGGACTGGTCCACAAGCACCTGCAGAGCTGGCCACCAAATCCAAGAACAAGGTCATGAGCCTTTTCCCCATGGGAGATTTATCATATCCCAGCCGATTTCTCCTGCCATGTATAACAGCCCCTCCCAGATCCAAGGAACCACCTCCACCCTACCTTTCTCGTGGAGCCCCTTCTTCTCATATAGGATGATCAGCTCACTGTACTTGTGAGCCTTCTTTAGCACGTGCTCGCTCTCCTCGATGTGGCAGTGATTGTTCTCCAGGCGTAGCAAGGGGGCCACCAGGGCCACATTCGTCTGCAGAAAGAGCATGACTTCAGTGGAAACTGCTTCCTAGGAAGCCCCAACTTTCCCTAGCGTAGGCCTGCTCCACGCTGAAAGGCCAGGGATGTAGCACAAGCAAGAGAAAGCAGACAGCCCTCTTTCAGGACAGCAGGTGGTGGCTTTCAGAGCATTTATGACCCTTTGCACAATGTGTTTTAACGTTCTGTGGGGGAGAAGAGGGACAGAACTTCTCGAAGGAAATACTGTCCCAGCTGACTTTGTAGCACTAACTGCAATCCGACCAGAGAAGATGAATCCACTGTACAATTCTGCATGAATATCTTGCCTTATCCTCTTAATTCCAAGACACTCACAGGCATCAGGAGAAGTCCATATGGTTTCCACAATCGACGACTTCACTCTTAACTAGTGGCAGATCCCCCAGGGTCTAGCACTCCCTTTGACTTTCCCAGACTGTCAGAGTAGCTGGGAATTGTGGTACCCGAGTGTTCAGGCAACTCACATGGAGATAGCACTTGAGCAGGGTGGTGTCGATGATTTGTAGCAGCTTCTTCTTGGATTTGATGGTGGGAGTGCCTTCCATGAGCGGGGAGGTGCTTGACTGGTGATCAGAGTCATTCAGCTTCTTTACCAGTTGACTTCGTTTCTGCAAAGGTCAGGGGTTAAGGCCAGGACTAAGTCTTCCTTTGTCACCTGGGCTACTGGGTAATTCTGAATACCTCCAAATCAGCTCATGCCTATTGGCCTGATCTCGATTCGATTTTTAGCACTGCCAAACTGCCACAGAGACAACAATAATTATTTATTGAATATTTACTACAGACTAGGTACCATGCCAAGCACTTCATATATACCATCTTAAACCTAAAACAAGTGCCGATATTATCCTTATTTTATAGGTGAGGAACCCAAGGCACAGATGTCAGCTGCTACATAAGGGGCAGGGCAGGATCGAAACTAGGGTCTGACTCCAAATCCCATGTTCTTTCATTTTTTAAGAAGTCAATCTTGGCTGGGCACAGTGGCTCACACCTGTAATCCCAGCACTTTGGGAGGGTGATGCGGGCAGATCACGAGGTCAGGAGTTCGAGACCAGCCCGACCAACATGATGAAACCCTGTCACTACTAAAAATGCAAAAATTAGCTTGGTATGGTGGCATGCACCTGTAATTCCAGCTACTCAGGAGGTTGAGGCAGGAGAATCGCTTGAACCCAGGAGGCAGAGGTTGCAGTGAGCTGAGATTACGCCACTCTAGCCTGGGCAACAGAGTGAGACTTCATCTCAAAAAAAAAAATTACCTTATTGAGGTGTAACTTACAATAAAATATAACATTTTAAATTGGACTATCAGATGCATTTTGACAGATGTGCATATGCATGTAACCACCTCAGTGAAGGAAGGTAACATTTCTATCACTCCAGAAAGTTCCTCATGCTGTTCCCAAACAATCCCATCCACCGATCTGCTTTTAATCCTTGGAAATGAGTTTCTGCCTATCCTAGAACTTCCTCCAGTATGTATTCTCCTGAGTGTGGCAAAGCCCACGGTCTTGCTATGCCATCTCTCTGGCACAAGACTAGTGTCAGTTACTTCATGCATTCCCAGTGTCAGTGAAGAAGGCCAGGAAAGAATGTGTGCTCACCTTCCTATGGCAAAGACATTGGCAGTGGAGGGCCTTCCACAATGCCACAGGCTTTGGGAGATACCATTCCCAGGAATCGTTTGTACCTGGCACAGCATTGTGCAGGATATAGGCACTGGCAAGTTTGTGTGCTCCTTGCAGGCTGCCAAGCCCAGAAGGGTACCCCTGGAGCCCAATGTCAAGGAAGGACCAAGTCCACCCATGCCTGATCAGACCTGCAGGCATTCACTGACCCAGAGGCAGAAAGTGGAAAGCAGCATGACAATTTTTCCAACAATACTTTTTTTTTTTTCCCAGACAGTCTTGATCTGTCACCAAGGCTGGAGTGCTGTGGCACGATCTTGGCTCACTGCAACCTCCACCTTCTGGGTTCAAGTGATTCTCTTGCCTCAGCCTTCTGAGTAGCTGGGATTACAGGCGCAGGCTACCAGGCCCAGCCAATTTTTGTATTTTTAGTAGAGACGAGTTCTGCCATGTTGGCCAGGATGGTCTCGAACTCCTGACCTCAGGTGATTTCCTATCTTGGCCTCCCAATGTGCTGGGATTACAGGCATGAGCCACCGCGCCCAGCCCACAGCAATACTTCTCAGTGCCTATGCTGGAGCATTCTGGAGACCCCTTAGAAAGGTCTGCAGAACACTTGAGAGGAAAAAGTATCAGTAAGGCCTCTGATTCTGAACGGGTACACAGGAAATAAACAATAGCCTTCTATGACAGAAATCTGGGGTTAAGAGGCTTTAATGGAGATGTTGGTTTTAGTGCTAACTTAAAAAAATTTAACTTATCTGTCTATAACAGTAAATCATAAAAAAATTTAAATACCTCCCTAAAAAACATGTTATAGAAGAGTATGTATTGACAAGGAAGGACTTTCTCAGTATATGGCTAAATTTTTTAAAGTAAGCTATAAAACAATATCTAATTTGATATCCATTTGCAATAAATAAACCAAGAAGTAAATACACAAAAGCTAATTCATAGATATAAAAGTCTAGAAGGACAACACTAAAATGTTAGTTTCTTATATTCTGGTGGTAGAGTTACAGGAAATTTGTATTTCTGCTTTGTTCTTTTTTTGTGTGTTTTCCAAGTGGTTCCATATATAGGAGGCATTTTCCCGAAAACCATGTATGTTACAAAAAGTTTGTTTTAAAAAAACTTGTACTCCTCTATCAATTAAAATTTACCTTTTTTAGTTCCTATAACATCTTACTGTGAATTTACTACGAATTGGGTAAATTAAAGTGTTTATTATCAAGATTTGGCAGAAAAACCCCACCTCAATGGTACTGTTAAGTTAGAAGAAGTGGCAGAAAGAAACCTTACCCCAGGCAGACTTCCTAGAGCATTCATTTATGGAAGGCCTTGGCATTAGAGAAGGCCCTCAATTCCTTGCCATAGAGAAACAAGTAGTGACACTTCCAGGCAAAGTCTTTCATGCACTCTGTATTATACCTACCTGTGTCAGGTAGTCAATTAGAGCTAAGTGTGCCTTCTCCAGTTCAGCCCCCGAGAGCACAGGCAATGGGTTGGGATACTGCAACTGCTTCCTGTAGTCTGTGGGCAGCAGGTCAGGGTACAGGCCCATCACATGGGTGGGATCTATATGGAAGGTAAACATGATTCCCCTGGAAAGGAGCCCAACAATTTATGGATAAAATAAAACGAGACTATTACTATAGCAAAATAAGTTCCAGACTGATTAAAAAAAAAAAAAGACTCAGTTCATAAGCATTCAATGAACTGTAGACTTATGATTTGAGCACTTTTTATACATGTTAAAATTCACTAAAACAGCACAAAAATGGCATGACTCTATATTCGAATACACAGATACACAGAATTAGAACTGAATATTTATCAAGTCTCTAAAAGTAGAGAATAAAATTTTTTTTTTTTTTTGAGACAGAGTCTTCGTCTGTTGCCCAAGCTGGAGTGCAGTGGCATGATCTCAGCTCACTGCAACCTCCGCCTCCTGGGTTCAGGCAATTCTCCTGCCTCAGTCTCCCAAGTAGCTGGGACTACAGGTGACCGCCACCATGCCTGGCTAATTTTTTGTATTTTTAGTAGAGATGGAGTTTCACTGTGTTAGCCAGGATGGTCTCAATCTCCTGACCTCGTGATCTGACTGCCTCAGCCTCCCAAAGTGCTAGGATTACAGGTGTGAGCCACCATGCCCGGCCGAGAATAAAACATTTCTAAGGAAAAATGCTGACATTAAAGTAGAAGAGATCAAGAAACTTAATACAAAATTTATATTTAAAAAATTAAAAAAAAAATGACAACAGGCTAGAGAACATATTTGTAGTATATATGGCAAGACGCTAATTTGTTGATTACAAGACTGGACAGCATAGTGAGACCCATGCCTACAAAACATTTTTTTAATTAGCTGGGCATGTTGGTAGGTGCCTGTATCCAGCTACTTGGGAGGCTGAAGGGGGAGGACTGCTTAAGCCCAGGAGGTCAAGGAGGCAGTGAGCTGTGGTCGTGCCACTGTACTCCAGCTGGGCAAGAGTGAGACCCTGTCTCAAAATAATTTTTAAAAACAGGGTAATACATTGATTAGATAAAACAAATTCACACAAATTGGTAATAAAATATAAGACTTCAATTGATAAATGACCAAAAGACAAGACCAACTGACAAGGGAATACAAAAAAGTGGGAAAATGTTCTGTTACATTAAGAATCAAAATGGTACACATTAAAAATGTCAGAGGTGACATTTTCCTTCCATCTTAGAATTTATTGTATTCTCACTGATGTGCAAGTTTTTTTTGAGACAGGGTTTTGCTCTGTCTCCCAGGCTGGATATGGAGTGCAGTGGCATGATCCTGGCTTCTTGCAGTCTTGACCTCCTGGCTCAAGCAATCCTCCTGCCTCAGCCTCCCAAGTAGCTGGGACTATAGGCACGCACCACCCTGCCAGCTAATTATTTTCAAAATTTTTGTAAAGATGAGGTTTCACTAAGTTACCCTAGGCTTGTCTCAAACTCCTGGACTCAAGCAATCCTTTCTCTTTGGTCTCCCCAAAATACTGGGATTATAGGCATGAGCCACCATACCTGCCCACTCCCAGATTGTAACAGTAAAGAGCTGTAAGTAGCCAACATATCCTCATTGCCACTGGGGATTGGTTAACTGATTATATAATTTATAGTATACCAATACTGTGGAACACTATTGTTTATGGTCAATTGTCACTCAGCATCCATTTCTACTCCTTTCTATTTTCTTTTCTGCCCACAGGGGCTATAAAACTGAAAACTACTTTTCTCAAACTCCCTAGCAGCCAGGTTTCTAAGTGAAAATCTGGTTCCACCCAGAAACAGGATATGAGATTTGGAAACTGATAGTGAGATGGAAGCCTCCCTCTTCCAACTCATCAGTGTGTGTAGCCAGACTCAGCATTTCCAGTGTCTGGTTATCAGCTCTGCCGTTCTGTAGAGGCACCTGCCCGGATACAGCAGCCTGCACCCAGTCACCAGCTCTGTGGGAACTGAGGGCGCTGCAGGGCATAGGCAGTGGAAGCAGCAGCAACTTGCTGACCTCTGGATCACAGGGATATGCCCAGAAAACCAGTGTCCAGTAGCGGACCCCTGTCTTCTGCTCCTTCATCTCATCCAACAATCTGTGTGTCTATGTATGGTAAAATATACATGTCACAATATTTATCCTTTTAACCATTTGTAAGCATATGATTCAGTGGCATTAAATACATTCGCACTGTTGTGCAACCATCAGTAGTACCATTCATCTTCAGAACTTTTCTATCATCTCAAACTGAAACTCTGTATCCAATATTAAACAATTACTCCCTATTCTCCCTCCATTCCAGCCCCTGGAGCCTCTACTTTACTTGTGATCTCCATGAATCAGCCTACTCTAGGTGCTTCATATAAGGAAGGGCAAATTCTCTCTTCCAGACTATGTGGAGTCTTGGCGGGAGGACAGCTCTAGGGACCTACCTTTGCGTTCAGAAGGAGAGGGGAACCAAACCTCTTTCTCCACCCCTGGTAGAGTCTGGGGGTCAGACCATGACCTAACCCTGGCTAATCAGATTCCCCTGATCTGAGGGAAATCATGCAAAGATGACAAGCAGTGTGGTACACAACAACATATAGCATATATCCCATCCTATGTGCTTCTCTTAGGTAACATGACACACCTCCATCAAGAGGTGAAGTCTGGAGAAGATCCAAGATGGCCGATCAGACACAACTCTAACGCACAACACCCAGCGAGAGAGACACAGAAATCCAGAGATCTCCTAGCTCCAACTGAGGTACCAGGTGCATTTCAACGGGTCTGGTCCCATGGTGAGCAAAGCCCACTCAGGGCAGACTGAGGCAGGGAGGGGTGCTGCTTCACCCAGAAAGTGCATCTGACCAGCGAGTCAGAGACTCCCCCTCTGGAACTCCGGTCCAGGTATAGCACTTCCCCCAAAGCCTCAGCAATACACAGAACAGGGGATCTTTGCCAGTCAAGTGCCAGGAATTACAAGCATGGAGTTTAATAATAATCCGGGACGGTGTCCCAGATTGGTGCACAAACCTAAACAGACGCATAAGCCCAAAAGACGGCCGGGAGAGCCTGCAGGATTGAGCTATCGCCCCCTCCCCCCACCCAGAGAGAGAGGTAGCCACAAGTGGGAGCAGCTGGGAGGGCCCACAACCAGAGAGAGAGAGGAAGCCGAAAGGGGGAGACAGCCGGGTGTGGCTGGGCAGGTCCCTACTCTCCCCCACAAACCCCAGAGGGCTGAAGCTCTGACTCTAGTGGGGTGCACAGCCAGTGCCACAGCCTGAGCTGAACACTGAATGATCCAGCCCAGCGGAGGAAGGGCACAACCCACCATTAGAGGGTGGGACTGGGCTACATGTTTTAACAAAAAACACAGGAAGCTAACATATCAACAGGACAGCGTTCTTGACAACCCAGCAGCACCTACAGGTCAGCGGAAGAGGCAGGCCTAATCTCCCAGTATAAACAAAAAAGACACAGAAAGCTTCCCTAGTAACCTGAAGGAGTCCCTAGAAACCCAGTAGCACCTCCACAGGCAGGCAAGCCACCTCATTAAGCAGCTCCCTGACACCACAGCCAGGTAACTCCACAAAGATGGGGAAAAAACAGCATAAAAAAGCTGAAACCATCAAAGATCAGAACACCTCTTCTCCTTCAAGGGATCACAACTCCTCAACAAAACAGGATCACAACTTTACCAAGAAGGAGTGTGACAAATTGACAGAAACAGGCTTCAGAAGGTGGAAAATAACAAACTTTTCTGAGCTAAAGGAACACGTTTTAACTCAATGCAAAGAAACAAACCTTGAGAAAAGGTTAGACAAAATGCTAACTAGAATAACCAGCTGAGAGAAGAATGTAAACAACTTGATGGAGTTGAAAAACACAGCACGAGAACTACATGAAGCAAACACAAGTTTTAATAGCTGAATCGATCAAGCAGAAGAAAGGATATCAGAGATTGAAGATCAACTCAATAAAATAAAAAGAGAAGGCAAGACAAGAGAAAAAAAGAGTGAAAAGAAATGAACAAA
>CAUYLG010057459.1:0-15728 GCA_963573385.1 Cacajao melanocephalus
CTGTTTCTTAGTTTTCCTTTGGCGGATGCCCCTTCCCCACAGAGCTTGGCCTTCCTGGGTTCAGCTGTGCTTACTGTGAAACTCTCAGTCCTCAGCGCTTCCAATTGCTGTTCTCCTTGTGGGGATGGGACCAGCCGAGCCTGACTCCAAGGGCACCCAGTCGCGTATACTCCGCACTGAGAAGCGCTGTGCCGCGCCAGGGCTCTCGCAAAACAGCTGCGCTGGCCAAAAGAGTCGCGCTGGCGACACGTTTGGCTCCTCCGCCGGGAATCTCCCAGTCTGTGGGCAACAAAAATTCGTCTGAAAGTGCGGCGTCCACTCGCTCTCTGTGCTTTCACTGGGAGCTACAATTCTGAGCTGTTGTTAATCGGCCATCTTGGATCTCTCTCCGAGTTTGATTTTTTTAATGTCATCAATTGTCACTAAAGGTCCTAAAAAATGTAAATTGAAACTATGAATATTAAGTTTCCTATCAGATAAATATTTTTTCATCTTTTGTAAATTTATTAACAAAATAATGAATGTTTATTATAGAAATACAAATAAGAAAAGGAAAATAGAAATCACCTGTTCTTCCAACCACTTGTAACATTTTGGCATCTATCCCAAATTTTTCATGTATGACTGTATAGTTGCTCCTCTTTGTCTGTGGATTCCATGTTTCTGAATTTTCCTCCTTGCTAAAATTTATTCATAATTTCAAAGTCAATACTTGCAGCACTTCCACAGTCATTTGCAGATACGTGTAGGGTGGCAAAACATTTGAATGTCCTGACACGTTTCCACCTGAGGTTGAACATGTAGATTCCCTGCTTGCTGTTTTACTTTTATAATGTACACAGATGTCCTTCTTATGGTCTGTTTTAGATTATATTTTTCACACTTTTGTTCTGTTATCAGTGATTTTGCTGTTTAAAATGGCACCAGGCCATAGTGCTGAAGTGCTGTCTGGGAGGTGTTCTTAAGTGCCTTATGGAGAAAATACGTGTGTTAGATAGCTTCATTTATGTATGATTTATAGTGTTGGCCATGAGTTCAGTGTTAATGAATCAAAGTATATATTAAATAGGATGTCTTTAAACAGAAATACACATAAAACAAGGTTACAGATTAATTGGCAGACAAAAATGTTGTGACCAGATGCTCATAAGAACCTAACCTTATATTCCCGTAGGAGTAGCAGGTTGGTGTTTGATATTTCAGCATTGTCAGTGACTGCAGACCATAATTACCATGAATAATGAGTATTGACTGTATATTTAGTAGGCAGAAATGAGGTTGTAAGGTAGATTTTTTTTCTGAAGAAACATTGTAAAAATATTTGATGCTCATTTGTTTCCTTTAGGACAGCAGCGTTCTCGGATGCTAGCTACTCTTTTTAAGGATGAAAGGTGCCAGCAACTTGCTGCCTATGGGATCCTAGAGAAAATGTACCTAGATAGGATCATCAGAGGAAATCAGCTTCAAGAATTTGCTGCCATGTTGATGCCTCACCAAAAAGCAACTACAGCTGATGGTAATGATCATGTCTTACGTGTATATGGTAGTCAGTATTTAGGTACAGACTAGTGGAAATCATGTTAAATTAGAAGCATCTTGCTGTCTTTTAATAATAATTTTATATAACATTTCCTCATTTAAAAAAAGAAGTTATTTTTATTTTTTATTTTCTTTTGAGACAAGAGTTTCACTCTTGTTGCCCAGGCCGGAGTGCAATGGTGCAGTCCTGGCTCACTACAACCGTTGCCTCCCAGGTTCAAGCAATTCTCCTGCATCTGCCTCCAGAGTAGCTGGGATTACAGGCATGTGTGACCACACCTAGTTAACGTTGTATTTTTAGTAGAGACAGGGTTTTACCATTTTGGCCAGATTGGTCTTGAACTCCTAGTCTCAAGTGATCCGCTTGCCTCAGCCTTTCAAAGTCCTGGAATTACAGGTGTGAGCCACTGCGCCTGACCAAAAAGAGGAATTATTGACTGAAGATAAGTGCCTACAGATCTGGGCTTACAGTATTAAAGATAGCCCTGTCATAAAGCATTTTGTGAAATAATGCTTTTTTTGGAAACTGTAAAAGCAGAAAAATTATGGACTATGCTTATAATGCCTGACTTAAAAAAAATACTCAAATCATTTGTAAGTAACTTAAGCATCTGCCAGGCACGATGGCCCATGCCTGTAATCCCAGCACTTTGGGAGGCTGAGGTGGGTGGATCACCTAACGTTAGGAGTTTGAGACCCGCCTGGGCAACATGGTGAAACCCCATCTCTACTAATAATACAAAAATTAGCTGGGCGTGGTGGCAGGCACCTGTAATCCCAGCTACTCAGGAGGCTGAAGTGTGATAATCACTTGAACCCAGCAGGCAGAGGTTGCAGTGAATCAAGATCATTCTATTGGACTCCAGCCTAGGCAACAAGAGTGAAACTCCGTCCCCCTGCAAAAAATTAATCTTAGCACCAAATTAGAGCATAATTATCCCATCCTATTTTAGAGCGAAATTTGGCTTAGTAGTTTGCCCCAAGGTTACTCAGTGTAAAGTGTTACCAATAAGAATAGAACTTACTGTTACGTTTCCTAATTAAGGGCTATGTGGGATGTATTTGCTTAAGTCACACTGCTTTGGCCAGGAAAGAACAGTTACTTCTTCATAACATATATTTTTGTCTAGGATTGTCTACAGAGGTTTTAAAGTAGTTTGTAATGATAACTCACACAATAATAAAAATATAGATGTAGGACAACCAGAAACATGCAAAAGGTCAAGAGCAATATGCATATCTGGGCTGGGCACTGTGGCTCATGCCTATAATCCCAGCACTTTGCAAGGCCAAGATGGGCAGACCACCTGAGTGGGCAGATCAGGAGTTTGAGACCAGCCTGGCCAACATGGTGAAACCCCGTCTCTATTAAAAATATAAAAATGAGCCAGGTATTGTGGCCGGTGCCTGTAATTCCAGCTACTCGGGAGGCTGAGGAAGGAGAATTGCTTGAACCCGGAGGTTGCAGTGAGCCGAGATTGCACAACTGTACTCCAGCTTGGGCAACAGAGCAAGACGCTGTCTGAAAAAAAAAAAAAAAAAAAAAAGAATATCTATATCTGTTAGACTCACTGCCTTGGGTTCATTGTCATCCTATAGAGAAGAGAAATTAGCTGTAAAGAGTCATTTACGTAGGGGCTGACTGAAAGACATACACATCATGCAAATTTACTGCCCTGAGTTAAACCAGACCAGTGAAGGCATTGTATTGACCTCCTATTGAGTTGCTTTCATTTAATGTCATGTTAAGAAGCAAGTCAGTTGATTCTCATCTTTCTATCTAAAGGAGACTTTTTATTTCCATAGGATATTTTTTATGTATATCCCCTTAGGACAAATTCCTTTCTGGCCTTAATCTTAGTTGTGATTCTTCTGTGCAATTTGTTTTTTACCTTATTTAAACACTGTGAATCGATAAACTCATTGGTTTTCTTATTTTGGTTGGCTGCTAGAAAGCTTCAAATTAAATTTGTGGCCTACCTGTGAATAGTATGTTTGTGTTTTCATTGTTGCTACTCTTGGTTCTCTTTTTTACTTTTAAGTTCTCTTGTCTTCTGCGTATTCTGGACAGCTATACATTCTTTTTGAAAGATGTCTGATACCCAATTCAAAGGCGAGACAAACTTTTAAAAGTTTCCAGAATTGATATAATTGGACTTCAGATTTGACTTGAGCTTTCTGGCCATTAGAGAAAAGTGAAAGTGTATAATTAATTTGATAATTGTTTTCAGAAAAGAAACATACTTACTAGGATCTCTGTGGAGCAAGTGATTCTTACCTGGGACTGTATGTCGGGGAAGGATGTTTGTTTTCTTCCTCTTCCATTTTAAACCTTACTGTTTCTCTTAGACATTTTTAACATTTTTGCTTAAGTTATTACAACCCTAGGCTAGCAAGTTTGTTTTTTTTTTTTTTTAATTACTTTTCAGTGGTTTTTGGTATATTTGCAGTTGTGCAATATCACTATCAATCTGCTTTCTGCTCTGTAGATTTGTCTATTTTGGTCATTTAATATAAATGGAATCCTACAAAATAAGGCCTTTTGTGACTGGCTTCTTTCACTTAGCATAATTTTTCCAGGGTTCATTCACGTTTTAATATGGATAGCACTTCGTTCCTTTTTATTGCCAAATAAATTATATGGATGTACCATCTTATTTATTGATCAGTTTGTAGACATTTAGGTTGTTTACACTTTGGGACTATTAATAATGCTACTATGAACATTCATATAAAAGGTTTTCTTTTTCTTTTTGACACAGGGTCTCTGTGGCCTAGGCTGGAGTGCAGTGGTCCCGTCATGGCTTACTGCTGCAGCCTTGATCTCCTAGGCTCAGGTGATCCTCCCACCTCAGCCTTCCAGGTAGCTGCGCATGCACTACCATACCCAGCTAATTTTTTGTATTGTTTGTAGAGACAGGGTTTTGCCATGTTGCCCAGGCTGGCCCTGAACTCTTGGACTGAAGCGATCCACCCATCTCTGCCTCCCAAAGTACTGGGATTACAGGCATGAGCCACTGTGCCCAGCTGAAATAAAATTTTTGTAAGGATATAGGTTTTTAATTCTCTTGAGTATGTACCTAGGAATGGAATTACTGATTTATATAATAACTATGTGTTTATTAGTCTTTTAGGGAGCTGCCAGACTGTTTTCCAAAGTAGTTGCTCTGTTTTACATTTCCTCCACCTGTGTGTGAAGGCTCCAATTTCTCCACATTCTCATTCACACTTAGTGTTTTGAGACAGAGTCTCACTCTGTCGCCTAGGCTGGAGTGCAGTGGCACAGTCACGGCTCACTGCAGCTTCGACTGCCTATGTTCAAATGATCTTTCCATCTCAGCCCCCTGAGTAGCTGGGACTACGGGTATATGCCATCATGCCCAGATAATTTTGTGTCTTGTAGAGACAGAGTCTCCTTTTGTTGCCTAAACTGGTTTTGAACTGCTGGGCCTAGGCCTAGGCCTCCCAAAGTGTTGGGATTACAGGCATAAGCCACCATGCCCGGTCCTCTCCACACTTATTATTATGTGCCTTTTTAAGTTAGCCATTCTAGTGTGATTTTGATTTGCATTTTCCTGATAGATAGTGATGTTGAAAACCTTTTCATGTGCTAACTGGCCATTTGTGTATCTTCTTCGGAGGAATGTCTATTCAAATCCTTTGCCAATTTTTAAATTAGGTTGTCATTTTATTATAGAATTGTAAGAATTCTTTATGTATTTTAGATACAAGTCTCTTAGTAGGTAAAGGATTACAAATGTTTTCTCCCATTCTGTGTGTTATCTCTTCACTTTTTTGATGATATCCTTTGAAATACAAAATTTTTAAATTTTGAAGTACAGTTTGTTTTTGTTGTTGTTGTGTTATAGTTAGGTGTCATATTGAAGAAACCACTGCCTAATCCAAGGTCATGAAGAAAACTTGTTTTGTTTTCTTCTAAAAGTTTTATAGTTGTAGCACTTATATTTAGGTCTTTGATTCATTTAATTTTTGTATGTTGTGTGAGGTAGGGGTCCAACTTTATTCTTTTGCATGTGGATATCCAGTTGACACAGCACTATTTGTTGAAAAGACTATTATTTTGCCCCTTTGAATTGTCATGGAACCCTTGCTTATCATCAGTTAATCATAAATGTGAGCATTTATTTAGGGACTCTCAATTCAATTCCACTAATATATATGTCTGTCTTTATGCAAGCATTATACTGTTTTGGTTGCTGTATCTTTGTAGTAAATTTTGAAATTGGGATGTGTGAATCCAACTTTGTTCTTTTTTAAGATTGTTTTAGCTTTTTTTGGTCCCTTGAATTTCCCATATGAGTTTTGGTCCCCTATGAGTTTTGGGATCAGCTTGTCAATTTCCACAAAGAAACCAGCTAGGATTTTCATAGTGGGACTGCATTGAATCTGTAGATCAATTTGAGGACCATTGCCATCTTGACTATTTTAGACTTCCATGTTTTTCTGTTTATTTAAATCTTCTTTTTTTTTTTTTCGTCTTTTTGGTTTTTTTTTCCTTTTTGTGGAGAACAGGGTCTCGCTATATTGCCTAGGCAGGTCTTGAACTCCTGGGCTCAAGCTATCCTCCCGCCTCTGCCTCCCTAAGAGCTGGGATTACAGGTGTGAGCCACAGCTCCCGGCTATTTAAATCTTCTTTAGTTTCTTTCAACAGTATTTTATAGTTTGTAGACTATAAGATTTGCATTTTTATTCCTAAGAACTTTGCCCTTTTTTATGCCGTTTTAGATAAAATTATTTTCATTTTCTACCTGTTCATTGAGAGTATATGGAAATACACTTGATTTTTGTGGATACATAGATTTTTATAACTTCCACCTTTGGAGAATTTCACTTCTGCCACTACTAAGCACTGCTTCTATTTTTGAACTGCTAAATGAGTGTAGTAATAATTTTCCACTTATCACATAGATAATTTTGAGAAATAAGATTTCTAAAAAGTTAACTACAACATTTTTATCTTCTCCCTTCCCACCTAAAGAGGCAGTCTTTTTTTTTCCCCCCCTTTTGAGACGGAATTTTGCTCTTGTTGCCCAGGCTGGAGTGCAATGGCACAATATCAGCTCACCCCCAACCTCTGCCTCCCAGATTCAAGCAATTTTCCTGCCTTAGCCTCCTGAGTAGCTGAGATTACAGGCATGCCCCACTATGCCTGGCTAATTTTGTGTTTTTAGTAGAGATGGGTTTCTCTTCGTTAGTCAGGCTGGTCTCAAACTCCTGACCTCAGGTGATCTGCATGCCTCAGCCTCCCAAAATGTTGGAATTATAGGCATGAGCCACCGTGCCCAGCAATACAATCCTTTTAACTGGGTATACCGCTGCACTATATATATATATATATAAAAATATATTATGGCTGGGCATGGTGGCTCACGCCTGTAATCCCAGCACTTTGGGAGGCTAAGGCAGGAGCATCGCTTGAGCCTGGGAGTTTCAGACCAGCCTTTGCAACACAGTGAGGCCTCATCTCTACAAAATATAAAGAAAAACAGCCAGGCATGGTGGTGCATGCCTGTGGTTCTAGCTACTCGGGAGGCTGAGGTGGGAGGATTGCTTGAGCCCAGGAGGTCAAGGCTGCAGTGAGCCTTGATTGCCCCATGCACAAAAAAATTGTGATAAAATAAATATAACATAATTAATCATTTTTAGGTGTGCAGTTCTATGGCATTAAGTACTTTCACATTGTCGTACAACCATCACCAACATCTATCTCCAGACCTTTTACATTTTCCCAACTCAAACTCTGTACCTATTAAACTCTTTATTCTTGCCTCCCCTCTACCTGCTGTACTGATAGATTGGGAGAGGAACTGACTGAGGAAAGAAGTTTTTATTCTTTGTCTTTTTTTTTGTTGTTGTTAGTCACAGTTGTGCTCTGTTGCCCAGATTAGAGTGCAGTAGTGCAATCATGGCCCACTGCAGGCTGGAACAGAGTAGCTGGAAGTACAGGTGCACATCACCATGCCTGGTTAATTTTTTAATTTTTTGTAGAGCTGGGGTCTCACTGTGTTGCCCAGACTACTCTTGAACTTCTCACTGTGTTGCCCAGACTACTCTTAAACTCCTGGCCTCAAGCAATCCTCCTACCTCAGCCTTCCAAAGCACTGGGCTTACAGACATGAGCCACTGTGCCTGGCTAAGCAGTCTTTTTTTTTTTTTTTTTTTTTTTGAGACAGGGTCTCACTCTTTTGCCCAGGCTGGGGCTGGCATGATGCCATATCTCACTGCAGCCTTGACCTCTTGGGCTCAAATGATCCCTCCACCTCCACCTCCCCAGTAGCTTGGACTATAGGTGTGTGCCACCACACCCAGCTAATTTTAAAATTTTTTTGTAGAGACAGAGTCTCTCCATGTTGCCCAGGCTGGTCTTGAACTCCTGGGCTCAAACAGTCCTCTCGTCTTGGCTTACCAAAGTGCTGGGATTACATGGGTAAGCCACTGTGCCTGGCTGCTTTTTTGAACATATTAAATTTGAGATATTTGTAAATTACTGAATTGGAGATTTAATTTAGGTAGTTGGCTATATATGTCTGAATTCAAAGGGGAGATTTAGATTAGAGGTATGTATCTCATCATTATCAGCATTTTGATGGTATTGAGACAAAAGAGATCTAGGTGCAAAATTAAGCCCTCTAATATTTGAAATAAGGAAAAGAAGGAGGAACCAGCAAGGGAGACTAGGAGATAGCAGTTAAGTGAAGAACTAGCAGATCATGGGTGGAATTCTGGAAAAGGAGAAATGAGGCATTATAAGAAAAAAGGGTTCTCAGAATACTTCTCTTGAAATTTCTAAGTATATTTTGTCCCCTGCATCCATTACAGTAGTAAGTATTCAGCAGAAATATGTAAGTAAGCATTTGGTGAGCCCAGTGGTCTAATACTTTCAAAGTGGGATCTTGGGTCCAGTATGTTATCAGGTACCGTATGATCTCACTTAAAAGAGGATTCTATGCCTGATCTCTCAGGAAGGTTAGCCTGATCATGCCTTCTGGATATTTCTCACATTTGCCTTGGTTTGATGCTTGTGGAGTACTCAAAAGAATAGACATCAGACAGTTTATAAGGCTTGCAGAACAGGTTGCATGATTGTTGTGCTGCTGCTTGCTAGTAAAGGTTTATGTTTGTAGAAAGAAAAGTTAATGGGCCAGATGCCATGGCTCATGCCTGTAATCGCAGCACATTGGGAGGCCCAGGTGGGTGGATCACTTGAGGCCAGGCGAGAGCAGCCTGGCCAACCTGGTGAAACCCTGTCCCTACTAAAAATACAAAAAATTAGCCGGGTGTGGTGGTGCGCACCTGTAGTCCCAGCCACTTGGGAGACTGAGGCACAAGAATCACTTGAACCTGGGAGGCAGAGTTGCAGTGAGCAGAGATTGTGCCACTGTACTCCAGTCTGGGCAACAAAGTGAAACTCTGTTTCATAAAAACAAAAAAGTTAATGAATTTGATAGCATAAAGAGGCAAAATTCCAAACCCAAAGGGTTAGATTTATTTACTTAGTTAATAATTATTTGCCAATCACTCATTTGCTAAATGTTATTTTTATTTAATTGTATATTAATGAAACTATATCATACATTGGTTACTTTTAAAATTTTGATCAGAGGAGTAAAGAGGATGAGTTATTACATGCCTAGAAAAAATGATGCGTCTTTTTAGAGTATAAAACTAGTTTCAAACTTGTAACCATCTTATTTATGTTTATTTAAGGTTCCAGCATCTTGGACAGAGCTGTTATTGAACACAATTTGTTGTCTGCAAGCAAATTATATAATAATATTACCTTCGAAGAACTTGGAGCTCTTTTAGAGATTCCTGCAGCTAAGGTATTTTCTTGATTCCAATACATAAAAAGGAAGCTAAGAGATGTAACTATTAAGATAATGAGAAAATAAAATATATAATTGATAAATGTTGGAAACAACAACAGAATTACACATAAAAAGCCACAAGTAAATGTAAATAAATTATTTAAATGTTAAAATAGGCCTAGTGTTTGTTAGTGTAATTGTCTTAGTGTAACTGTTTTTGGTGTTTTAATTAGTGTAATTGTTTCTGGTGTTTTAAATTGTGTTCTGTGACAAAGTGACCTAGAATAGAGTTTCTTCCAGGAGTTTCAGGTTATGGCACCCATTTTCTGAGAATATCTTTGTTTGGTGTCTGTTTAAATCTACTTTATAGTAGTTTTTGATTTATGACTAAGATTTTGATAAATGCCTTACTTTTTTGTGCCCTAGATTGATTCAGAGTTTTAATGCTTCATCTTTTTGAGAGAATGATATGGTAATACTCCAGGCTATTTCCAAGCTTCTATGCTTAGATTTAACTTAAGAAGTTGACTGACTTACTAGGGAACTTAATTTTATTGTTAGTCGTAGGGTTTGGTTGGCTATGTATCAATTTCAACAAAGTACCAATGGCATTTATTTTTTTCTTTTTAAATTTTTTATCCAATAAGAATGATCTTGGAAAGCATTTAGAATGTGTTGCAGGTATCATTTACAAAATATTCTCTTAATTTTAAATAAAATTAAGCAATCAACCTGACTTTTAGCTAATTTGTAAACCTTAAAAGTCATACAGTTACATTCATACAGTCACATTCCCTTTTCTCTGGCAGTGAAATTTTTTTGTCTATTTGTTTTGTTTTTAGAGACAGGGTCTCGCTCTGTAACCCAGGTTGGAGTGCAGTGGTGCGATCATAGCCTGCTGCTACCTCAGATTCGTGGGTTCAAGCAATCTTCCTGCCTCAGCCTTCCAAGTAGCTGGTACTACAAGTACACACCACCAGGCCTGGCTAATTTTTTTTTTTTTTTTTAAAGAAACAGGGTCTTGCTATGTTGCCCAGGCTGCTCTTGAACTCCTGGTCTCAAGTGATCCTCCTGCCTCAGTCTCCTAAAGTGCTGGGATTACAGGCATAAGCCACTGTAATGGCAATGAAATTTTAATTAGAATTTTCTAACAATTCCATCACTTGTACACATTCAATACACAGTAAAGGAAGAACAAATTGGGAGTCAAGGTTTAAGTTACCATTAAAAGATACTTTCTTCTTGAGACTTTAAGGTATGATCTCTTGCTAAGACTATTGGAGATGAATATATTTTTAACAATAAATGCTAGTCACAGTCTATTCAGGAGTGATAGGATTGATTGTGAAGATGATCAAAATTAATAAATGACCAGGTCACAATCCAGTTTGCTTATGCATAGTAAACACTAAATACGTCTTTAGGAGTTAGGTAGCCGAACTTTTACTTCCTTTTAATTGTCTTTTAAATTCTTTCAATTTGTTTTTGAATTTCAACATCTGTTCTTCCTTTCAATTTTTAAAGTTTCTGGGGTAGCAAATACTGTGGAAATTGAAATAAAATAAAAACTAGTTTGTTTGGGTTTTTTTAGAGGTGTGGATCCCAGTAAGAAGAAAAATTGATCATTTGCTTTTGAGCAGAGGAGGAAATGGTAAAAAAGTTATATTTTTGTCCAAAATCTCACAAGGAAAACAGATCCCAATTAACTTAAAATAATGGCTTATGCACAGCAAGAATTGAGAAATAGCCAAATTTACAAGATTTACTCTTCTAGTGACAGATGAACATATATGTAAAGTTTAGTGATGTTAGTTAAACCAGAAGCTTTCAGTTCTCTTATCATATGTGAATAAACTAAAAGATATGATAAAGTTTCTCAGAGTTTTTTTTTCCCCTCCAATAGGCAGAAAAGATAGCATCTCAAATGATAACAGAAGGACGTATGAATGGATTTATTGACCAGATTGATGGCATAGTTCATTTTGAAAGTAAGAGGTTTTGTATATTTCTCTCATAATGAAATAGCAGTGAACTGTTGTTATATTTATGATTAAAACATGTTGGACAGTTTCCTTTGACTCAGAATATTACTACTGGAATGAACTTATTTCCCAAAGAAATAATTTAAAATAATTTTTAAGAAGTTATATTTGTGAGGCTGGGGTTGGTGGCTCATACCTGTAATCCCAGCACTTTCAGAGTCTGAGGCAGGCAGATCACTTGAGTTCAGGAGTTTGAGATCAGCCTGGCCAACATGGTGAAACCCTGTCTCTACTAAAAATACAAAAATTAGCCTGGTGTGGTGGCATGCAACTGGAGTACCAGCTATTCAGGAGACTGAGGCAGGAGAATCGCTTGAACCCAGGAGGCAGAGGTTGCAGTGAGCTGAGATTGCACTGCTGCACTCCAGCCTGGGCAACAGCGAGACTCTGTCTCAAATCTACTTACTGCAGGATTTTCTATGTTAAGGAAAAATTTGAAACTCAAATTGTTGTATCATTATGCATGTTATGTCATTTATTATATCATTTATGTTCATTTATGTATCAAATATTTATTGACCACATACCATGTATCAGGCATATGGAATGACAGTTGCATTTCCTACTCAGCAACTCATTAAACTAATGGAGGCAGACAGGTAAGTGGATCCCTTGACTTTTTCATTGTCTAATACTTTCTCAGCTGCTTATTCCCACCTCATTTGCACCCTGGACCTTGCTGTACTCAGAACTGTTCCACTTGTAAAATTTTGATTTGAAATATCTCACTCTGGCCATAACCTTTTTCTTGTTTCTCTAGTGGTCTGTGGTCTGTTTCCATTACTCCCAGTTGAATTCTTCCTTGACCTTATTGGAGTTTCTGGTCCATTGACTCTTCTGTTTTCATCCAGTTAGCACAATCTTTTTTGTGCTGGAGAAGAGTCAGGCATCAGACAGGCTGATTCCTCCATAAATTCAAGGTCCTCTGCACTATATGGAATTCATGGTACATTTCTCTAGTCTACTCTTTTTCCTATTTTGCAATGACTATTTCAGTTTTGTTTTTTCTTAAATCTCTGACTTTTCTCCCCATTTACTCTCAGTAGAAAACTTTGTTTCCTATTTCAAAGGGGAAAAAAAGCTACCAGTATGAAATATTTTAACTTCTTTTTTAGTTTTTTTATTTTTTTCTCTCATTCAATTTGTTATTTTAATTTTTTTTTTTTTGTTTTGTTTTTGTTTTTGTGACGAAGTCTTGCTCTGTCACCAGGCTGGAGTGTGGTGGCACAATCTCGGCTCACTGCAACCTCTGCCTCCTGGGTTCAAGCGATTCAGCCTCAGCTTCCGAGTAGCTGGGACTACAGGTGCACCACTATGCCCAGCTAATTTTTCTATTATTTTTTTGAGACAGAGTCTCACTCAGTCACCAGGTGCCAGGCTGGAGTACAGTGGCATGACCTCAGCTCACTGCAACCTCTGCCTCCCGGGTTCAAGCAATTCTCTTGCCTCAGCTTCCTGAGTAGCTGGGACTAGCGCGCACCACCATGCCCAGCTAATTTTTTTTTTTTTGTATTTTTAGTAGAGACGGGGTTTCACCATGTTAGCCATGATGGTCTCGAACTGTTGACCTCGTGATCTGCCCGCCTCTGCCTCCCAAAGTGCTGAGATTATAGACGTGAGCCACCGCGCCTGTCCCTATTTTAACTTCTTTATCAGATGTATAAACACTTTAATTTTAGATGTAGATGTGAATCTTTTTCTTCCTTCATGTTTTACTGCAGGTGGTTTCCATCTCCCTGTCTGGTTCTCCATTCGTACTTTGGACCTTTTCTCTGACCCCTGTTCCTCTCCCCTCCCACTAAAAATCACTGGTTTAGGAACCTGATGTTAGCAGTTATTTTTGTCTGTTTTCATCCTTTTTTTTCCCATTGGCTCCTTTCCATCAACATTTACACATCCTCATGGCTCCCCCATTTTAATGAAAATTCTTACATCTTCCAAATCTTATCTTGACTCTTCAACATATCAGATAATGTTGATCTCACTACGTTTTGAACCTTCTCTCCACCGCCACAGGCTTGACTTTTGTCATCTCTTCCATCCGATTCTACTTTTCCTCTTGTATCTCCAGCTATCCTTCATAGTCATCTTTGTAGGATCTGTAGTACCTTTAAATTAAATACTAGTTACTTAGGGCTTAATCCTAGACCTTGTCCCACTTATGCTACTGAGTTTCCATGGGTAATCTCATCTATTTCCTTTGATTCAGCTACCATCTCTGTGTAGACAATGCCTGTATTAACCTTTCTAGGGCGAATCTTCTAAGTCCCAGCCCCATGGCTCTAGTTCACTACTAAGGTGTTTCTACCTGATTGCTTCATGGGCATCTTAGCATGAACTTATCAAAAACTGAATGTATTATCTTCCTTTCCTGTGTGTCCCCTACAACCAACCAACCAGCCAGCCATCCCCAAACCAGATTGTTAGCTTTCTCCAATATTCCTTACCTCGGGCTCAAACCATTCTCCCACCTCAACCTCCTGAATCCCTGAAGTGGTGGGATTACAGGCGTGAGCCACTCTACCAGGTCCTTTTCTTCATTTCATACTATCACCAACCTATGGTGAACCCTGCTATCATAACCTCTTCAGGTGTTGAGAAGCAACCTTTTCTTCTCTTCTGTTCTTCTCTCTTTCTCATACTACAATTCCTCCTTTCTAGTCCAGTTCTCTAGTACAACTGGAATGATTATGTTCTTTTTTTTTAATTTATTTTTTATTTTTCTATATTTTTCATTTGTCTTCACTTTTTAACATAACATGGAGTATGAGATTATGTTCTTTAAAAAATGCAAACATAAAAAAGAAATAAACAAATGGTTAAATCATGTTATTCTTTTGTTTGTACTCTAATGAATGTCTTGCCCCTTGTTATAGAACAAAGTTCTATAAAGTCTCCCAAAGGCTGGGCCTGGTCCTTTCTAACTTTCTCTCACCAATGCAGCTATATAAGTTTTCTTTTTATTGTTTTCAGCATTTCAAATTCTTCCCCCCATCAAACATCCTAAAATATTTACCCCTTTCCAGCCATCTTCTCTTTGTCCCATGTCTGTTTGAATATCCTTAATCAGTAATGATTTTCCTGACTCTCCAGATTAGATATGGCTTTAAATTGTATGTTCTCATGTCAGCCTGAATTTCTTCCTAGCACTAATCCTAGTTTTTTTCAGTTGTGTAACTATTTTTCTAAATGTCTGTTTCTATTTCCAAGCTAAGCTTCCTGGTGATAGGTATAAAGTCTGTCTTATTTCCCATGGTACATCCAGCATCTGTTCCAGTGCCTGGCACATTGTAAATGAGAAATAAATGAGTTTTGAATAAACAAACACAATATATGATGAGTAATATAGCATTTCCTCTTCTGTGAATTAATGTTACTTGTCTGTTTACTCCCTTCCCTCACAACTCTCCTTCTGGCCTTCCAGTATCAATTTGCTGTAGCTTTTGTTAGAATGATTTTTTTTTAAAGAGTCAGGGTCTTGCTCTGTTGCCCAAGCTGAGGTGCAGTGGTATGATCATAGCTCACTGTTGCCTCAAACTCCTGGGCTCAAGCTATCCTACTTCAGCCTCTCTAGTAGCTAGGACTACAGGTGTACACCACCATACCTGGCTAATGGTTTTTTTCTCGAGATGGGGTCTCGGTATGTTGTTCTTCAGGCTGGTCTTCAGCTCCTGGCCTTAAGTGATCCTTCTGCCTCAGCCTTCCAAAGGCTTTATACCTATACGATTATAGGTATAAAGTACTGTGTCTGGCTGATACTTTTTTTTTTTTTTAGACAGAGTCTTGCTTTGTTGCCAGGCTAGAGTGCGGTGATGCGATCTCAGCTCACGGCAACCTCCACCTCCCAGATTCAAGCGATTCCTCTGCCTCAGCCTCCCGAGTAGCTGGGACTACTATAGACAAGTGCCATCACACCCAGCTAATTTTTTGTATTTTAGTAGAGATGGGGTTTCACCACATTGGCCAGGACGGTCTCGATCTCCTGACCTCATGATTTGCCTGCCTCGGCCTCTCAAGGTGCCGGGATTACAGGCATGAGCCACTGTGCCTGGCCACCTGGCTGATAATTTTCACTTTATTTGTAATATGTGTTACGAATATTTTTTCCCATTCGGTCAGCTTTTGTTCTAGGAGACAATGCATAACATAAACACATTTTTAAGCTTTTTACACCCAAATAGGTCAGTGTTTTGTTTTATGGCTTTTGAATTTCCTGTATTAAGAAATTTATTCAGCCAGAGAGATCCAAGATGGCCGACTAGCAGCAGCTCAGGATTGTAGCTCCCAGTGAAAGCACAGAGAGTGAGTGGACGCCGCA
>CAUYLG010057461.1:0-23198 GCA_963573385.1 Cacajao melanocephalus
GCCATAAAAAACGATGAGTTCATGTCCTTCATAGGGACATGGATGAATCTGGAAATCATCATTCTCAGCAAACTGACACAAGAACAGAAAACCAAACACTGCATGTTCTTACTCATAGGCGGGTGTTGAACAATTAGAACACGTGGACACAGGGAGGGGAGCATCACATACTGCGGTCAGTTGTGGGGAGCCAAGGGAGGGACAGTAGGGGGGAAGGGAGGGTGGGGAAGGATAATGTGGGGAGAAATACCAGATATAGGTGATGGGAGGGATTAAGTCAGCAAACCACCTTGCCATGTATGTACCTATGCAACAATCCTGCATGATCTGCACATGTCCCTGAGAACCTAAAGTACAATAAAAAAAATAATAAATTCACGTATAATACATGCATATATGTTCTTATTTTTGATTTTTTGATTTTTTTCTATTTTAAATTGAGGCATGACTTACATACAATGGCATACACAATTCTTAAGTGGACAGCTCAATAAATTTTTATATATATAGATACCCATGTACTTACTCCTCAGATCAAGATATAGAATATTTCCAGCATCCCAGAAGATTCCTTCCTGCCCCTTCCCAGTACTACTCTTCCCCTGAGAAGTAACCGTTATTTTAACTTGTATCACCATAAACCAGTTTGCCTGCACTAGAACTTGATGCAAATGGAATCATACATTTATATGTACGATTACTCACCATTATTCATTTATGTTATTAGGAGTAGAAATAGTTTGTTCTTTTCCATTTCTCTGCAGTATTCCATAGCATGACCTTTGGGTTACTTTCAGTTTTTGGCTCTTATGAATAGCACTGCCATGAATATTCTTGAACATATCTTTTGATAGACATAAGCACTCATTTCTGTTATGAATATACCTAGGAATAAAATTGCTGGGTTGTAAGCAAATATACGCATAGTGGATACTGCCAGTTTTTTTCAAAGAAGTTGAATCAAGGTACACTCTTGCCAGCCATATAGGATAGTTCCAGTTGTCCTACATCCTCTTTAATCCTTAGTAATGTTGATAGCAGTGTTGTTCATTGTAACTGTGAGATGGTATCTCATTGAGGTTGTACTTCGAATTTCCCTGATGGCTCATGATGTTGAGCATGTTGCATATACTTATTGATTATTTGGTTGTCTTTTTTTTTTTTTACCAAATTTAAATATTTTATCAAATCTTTTGCCCATTAAAAATAATTTTCTCTGTTTTATGGATTTATATTTCTTTATAAATTTTGAACATAACTTTTTTCTTAAATGTGTGTATTGTGTTTTCTCCCTGTCTGTGACTTGCCTTTTCACACTCTATATATGTTGGTTTTTTGATGAACAGAAATTCTTAACTTTTTAAAAGTCTAATTTATCAATCTTTTAAAGTTAATGCTTCTGATGTCCTGCTTAAGAAGTCTTTGCTTACCCTAAAGTTATGAAGATATTCTGCTCTCTTTTCTTCCAAAAGATTGGCTGATTTCTCTTTCGTATTTAAGTCCTTCTTCTGTCTCAGATTAAATATGTATGGTGTGAGGTTAGGTATGATGTTTTTATACGTTTAGCACATTTTCTGTTTTCACTTGTTTTGTGATTCTCTTCTATTTTAACACAGAATGAAAACTTTACCTTCAGCTACATTATTGTTAAGACAGGGAAATATGGATGCAAAAGGACAAACATGTTTTGGCACATCTATACCTCTGTTGAAGCCATTTTGCAGTCAAATCTAGGCACAGATACATCTTGGCAATTTACTTCTTCTTCTTCTTCTTCTTCTTCTTCTTATTATTATTATTATCATTACTATTTGAGACGGAGTCTGACTCTGTTGCCAGGCTGGAGTGCAGTGGCGCAATCTCGGCTCACTGCAACCTGCACCTCCCAGGTTCAAGTGATTCTTCTGTCTCAGCCTCCTGAGTAGCTGGGACTACAGGTGTGTACCACCACACCAGCTAATTTTTGTATTTTTAATAGAGATGGGGTTTAACCATGTTGGCCAGGATGGTCTCGATCTCTTGACCTTGTGATCTGCCTGCCTGGGCCTCCCAAAGTGCTGAGATTACTGGCATGGGCCACCTTGACTGGACTTATTATTATTAAGTTCCAGGATATATGTGCAGAATATGCAGGTTTGTTACATATGTAAACGTGTGCCATGGTGGTTTGCTGCACCTATCAACCCATTACCTAGGTGTTAGGCCCCTCATGCATTAGCTATTTATCCTGATGCTCTCCCTCTCTGTGCCCCACTGACAGGCCCCAGTCTGTGTTGTTCCCCTCCCTTTGTCCATGTGGTCTCATTGTTCAGCTCCTACTTATAAGTGAGAACATATAGTGTTTGGTTTTCTGTTCCTTGTTAGTTTGCTGAGGATAATGGCTTCTAGTTCCATCCATGTTCCTGCAAAGGAAGTGATTTCATTCTTTTTTATGGCTGCATAGTATTCCATGGTGTATATGTACCACATTTTATTTATCCCATCTATTGTTGATGGGCATTTAGGTTGATTACATGTCTTTGCTATTCTGAATAGTACTGCAATGAATATATGCATGTATGTATCTTTATAACAGAATGACTTATATTCCTTTGGGTATATAGCCAGTAATGGGATTGCTGGGTCAAATGGTACTTTTGGTTCTAGGTCTTTGAAGACCATCACACTATCTTTCACATTGGTTGAGCTAATTTACACTCCCACCAACAGTGTGAAAGCGTTCCTATTTCTCCATAACCTTACCAGCATCTGTTGTTTCTTGACTTTTTAGTAATGGCCATTCTGACTGGTGTGAGATGGTATCTTATTTTGGTTTTGATTTGCATTTCTCTAAAGATCAATGATGTTGATCTTTTTTCATATGTTTGTTGACTGCATAAATGTCTTCTTTTAAAAAGTGTCTGTCGCATGCACACGAATGTTCATTGTGGCACTGTTTACAATAGCAAAGACCTGGAACCAACCCAAATGCCCATTGATGATAGGCTGGACAGGGAAAATGTGGCACGCATACACCATGAAACACTATGCAGCCATAAAAAGTGATGAGTTTGTGTCCTTTGTAGGGACATGGATGAATCTGGAAACCATCATTCTCAGCAAACTGACACAAGAACAGAAAATCAAACACTGCAGGTTCTCACTCATAGGTGGATGTTGAACAACGAGAACACATGGACACAGGGAGGGGAACATCACACACTGGGGTCTGTTGGAGGGGGGCTAGAAGAGGGATAGTGGGAGGAAGGGTTGGGGAGGGATAATGTGGGGAGAAATGTCAGGAATAGGTGGTGGGGGGATGGTGGCAGCAAACCACCTTGCCATGAATGTACCTATGCAACAATCTTGCATGATCTGCACATGTACCCCAGAATCTAAAGCACAATTTTAAAAAAGATTTTTATTAAGAAAATAAAAAAGAAGTGTCTGCTCATGTCCTTGCCCACTTTTTAATGGGGTTGTTTTTTTCTTATAAATTTAAGTTCCTTGTAGATTCTGGATATTAGACCTTTGTCAGATGGATAGACTGCAAAAAATTCATCCCATTCTGTTGGTTGTGTGTTCATTCTGATAATTGCTTCTTTTGCTGTGAAGAGGCTCTTTAGTTTCATTATATCCCATTTGTCAGCTTTTGCTTTTGTTGCAATTGTTTTTGACATTTTCATCATGAAATCTTTACCAGGGCCTATGTCCTGAATGGTATTGCCTAGGTTTTCTTCTAGAGTTGTTAAAGTTTTGGTTTACATTTAAGTCTTTAATTCATCTTAAGTAGATTTTTGCTTGGGATGTAAGGAAGGGATCTAGTTTCAATTTTCTGCATATGGCTAGCCAGTTCTCCCAGAACTATTTATTAGATAAAGCATCCTTTCCCCATTGCTTGTTGTTGTCAGGCTTGTTGAAGATCAAAGATGTAGGTGTGTGGTCTTATTTCTGGGTTCTCTCTTCTGTTCCATTGGTCTGTATGTCTGTTTTTGTACCAGTACCGTGCTGTTTTGGTTATTGTGGCCTTGTAGTTTAGTTTGAGGTCAAGTAGCATGACGCCTTTAGCTTTGTCCTTTTTCCTCAGGATTACCTTGGCTACATGGGCTCTTTTTGGTTCCATATGAACTTTAAAGTAGTTTTTTCTAATTCTGTGAAGAATGTCAATAGTAGTTTAATGGGACTAGCATGGAATCTATAAATAACTTTGGGCAGTATGGCTATTTTCATGATATTGATTCTTCCTATCCATGAGCATGGAATGTTTATGTTTGTTTGTGTTCTCTCTGATTTCCTTGAGCAGTGGTTTGTAGTTCTCCTCGAAGAAGTCCTTCACTTCCCTTGTTAGCTGTATTCCTAGGTATTTTATTCTCTTGGTAGCAATTGTGAATGGGAGTTCATTCAGAATTTGGCTCTCCACTTGTCTATTGTTGTTGTATAGGAACGCTAGCAATTTTTGCACATTGATTTTGTATTCTGAAGCTTTGATGAAGTTGTTTATCAGCTTAAGAAGCTTTTGGGCTGAGGCGATGAGGTTTTCTAGATACAGGATCATGTCATCTGCAAAGAGAGACAGTTTACTTCCTCTCTTCCTATTTGAATACCCTTTATTTCTTTCCCTTGTCTGATTTTTCTGGACAGGACTTCCAATAGTATGTTGAATAGAAATGGTGAGAGAGGGCATCCTTGTCTTGTTCTGATTTTCAAGAATAAGGCTTCCAGCTTTTGGCCATTCAGTATGATATTGGCTGTGGATTTGTCATAAATGACTGTTATTGTTTTGAGGTATGTTCTATCAATACCTGGTTTATTCAGAGTTTTTAACATGAAGGGATGTTGAATTTTATTGAATGCCTTTTCTATGTCTATCGAGATAATCATGTGGTTTTTGTCTTTAGTTCTGTTTATGTGATGAATCATGTTTATTGATTCGTGTATGTTGAACCAGCCTTGCATCCTGGGGATGAAGCTGACTTGATCATGGTGTGTAAGCTTTTTGATGTGCTGCTGGATTCAGTTTGCCAGTATTTTATTGAGGAGTTTTGCATCGAGTTTCATTAGGGACATTGGCCTAAAGTGTTTTTTTTGTTGTTGTTGTTATTGTTGTATTTCTGCCAGGTTTTGGTATCAGGACAATGCTGGCCTCATAAAATGAGTTAGGGAGGAGTCCCTCCTTTTCAGTTGTTTGGAATAGTTTCAGAAGATATGGTATCAGCTTCTGTTTGTATTTCTTGTGTAATTCAGCTGTATATCCATCTGTTCCTGGGCTTTTTTTGGTTGGTAGGGTATTTATTACTGCTTCAATTTCAGAACTTGTTATTGATCTATTCAGGGATTTGACTTCTTCCTGGTTCAGTCTTGGGAGAGTGTGTGTGTCCAGGAATGCACCATTTCTTCGAGATTTTCTAGTTTATTTGCATGGAAGTGTTTATAGTATTTTCTGATGTTTGTTTTCTGTGGGGTCAGTGGTAATATCCCCTTTATCATTTTTTTATTGTGTCTATTTGATTCTTCTCTCTTTTCTTATTTGTTAGTATCGCTAGTGGTCTATCTATTTTATTAATTAAAAAAAAAAAAAACGGCTCCTGGATTCATTGTTAGTTTTGAAGGGTTTTTTTTTTTTCTATGTTTTTATTTCCTTCAGTTCAGCTCTGATCTTGATTATTTCTTGTCTTCTAGCTTTGGGGTTTGTTTTCTCTTGGTTCTCTAGTTTTTCAGTTGTGATGTTAGGTTGTTAACTTGAGATCTTTCTAGCTTTTTGATGTGGGCATTTGGTGCTGTAAGTTTCCCCCTCTTAACCCATTTATGCCTAGTGTTCCATTATTGGAATGCTGAGCTTGTGGGAGTTATTTATATCCTACTGCTCAAGGTCATCACCAAAGTCTGGTTTTTCACACACACACACACACACACACACAAATGGACAACCTCTAGCATAAATGGGTTAACACTGATTTAGCTGAGTCTGAGAAATTCTGGTGTGTTATATCTTTCTTCCCATTAGTTTCAAAGAACTTCTTGATTTCTGCCTTAATTTCGTTATTTACCTAGAAGTCATTCAGGAACAGGTTGTTCAGTTTCCAAGTACTTGTGTGGTTTTGAGTGAATTTCTTAATCTTGAGTTTTAAGTTGATTGCACTATCTTCTGAGAGACTGTTATAATTTCAGTTATTCTGAATTGCTGAGTAGTGTTTTACTTCCAATTATGTGATCAATTTTAGAGTAAGTGACATGTGGCGCTGAGAAGAATGTACATTCTGTTGTTTTGGGTGCAGAGTTCTTTAGATATCTATCAGATCCAGTTGATGCAGAGCTGAGTTCAAGTCCTGAATATCTTTGTTAATTTTCTGTCTCAGTGATCTGTCTAATATTGACAGTGGTGTTAAAGTCTTTCACTATTATTGTATGGGAGTCTAAGTCTCTTTGTAGGTCTCTAAGAACTTGTTTTATGAATCTGGGTTCTCCTGTATTGGGTGCATATATATATATGTATGTGTATATATATATATATGTATATATATATGTATATATACATATATATATACACACATACACACATATATACATATATATACACACATACACACATATATACATATATATATGTATATATTTAGTGTAGTTAGCTCTTCTTATTTAATTGAACCCTTTACCATTATGTAATAACCTTTTTTATATTTTTTAATCTTGGCTGGTTTATAGTCTGTTTTGTCAGAAACTAGGATTGCAAACCCTGATTTTTTTCTGCTTTTCATTGGCTTGTTACATTTTCCTCCGTTTCTTTATTTTGAGACTATTTGTGTCTTTACACATGCGATGGGTCTGTTGAATACAGCACATTGATGGATCTTCACTCTTTATCCAGTTTGCCATTCTGTGCCTTTTAATTGGGGCATTTAGCCCGTTTGCATTTAAGGTTAACATTGTTATGTATGAATTTGATCCTGTCATTGTGATGCTAGCTGGTTATTTTGTAGACTTGTTGATGTAGTTGCTTCATAGTGTCACTGGTCTTTGTATTTCATTGTCCTTTGTAGTGGCTGGTAATGGTTTTTGCTTTTCATATTTAGTGCTTCCCTCAGGAGCCCTTGCAAGGCAGGCCTGGTGGTGATGAACACCTTCAGCATTTGCTTGTCTGAGAAGGTTCTTATTTCTCCTTCACTTATGAAGCTGACATACTGGGTTGGAAATTATTTTTCTTAAGAATGTTGAATGTTGGCCCCCAATCTTTTCTTGCTTGTAGGGTTTCTCTGAGAGGTCTGTGGTTAGCCTGCTGGGCTTGCCTTCCTTTTAATGGCAAAAACTGCAATTTCTTTAGCATCGACCTAATAGGTAACCTGGCTTTTCTCTCTGGCTGCTCTTAACATTTTTTCCTTCATCTCAACCTTGGAAAATCTTCTTATTATGTGTCTTGGGGTTGACCATCTCATGGAGTATCTTAACTGGGGTTCTCTGGATTTCCTGAAGTTGAATGGTGGCCTGTGTTGCCAGGTTGAGGAAGTTCTCTTGAGTGATATCCTGAAGTGTGTTTTCCAACTTGGTTCTATTCTCCCCATCTTTTCAAATACCCCAATCAATTATAGATTCAGTCTTTTTACATAATCCCATAGTTCTTGGAAGTTTTGTTGGTTCCTTTTCATTCTTTTTTCTCTAATCTTGAGTGCCTGTCTTATTTCAACAAGATAGTCTTTGAGCTCTGAAATTCTTTCCTCCATTTGGTCTATTCAGCTATTGATACTTGTGGTTATATTGTGAAGTTCTTGTGTTGTGTTTTTTTCAGCTCCATCAGGTCATTTATGTTCCTCTATAAACTGGTTATTCTAGTTAACAGCTCTTGTAATGTTTTATCATGGTTCTTAGCTTCTTTGCATTGGGTTGGAACATGCTCCTTTAGCTCAGCGAAGTTCGTTATTACTGACTTACTGAAGCCTACTTCTGTCAGTTCATTCATCTGTCAGCCCAGTTCTGTGCCCTTGCTGGGAAGGTGTTGCAATCATTTGGAGGAGAAGAGGCACTCTGGCTTTTGGAGTTTTCAGTGTTTTCTCATTGAATCTTTTTCATCTTCATCCATTTATCTGGCTTTGATTTTTGAGACTGCTGACCTTTGGATGTTTTTTTTTCTGGGAACACTTTTGTTGATGTTGTTGTTGTTGCTTTGTGTTTATTTGTTTTTTCTTTTAACAGTCAGGTCCCTCATACATAGGGCTGATGTGGTTTGCAAGGGGGTCCACTCCAAACCCAATTTACCTGAATTCCTCCTGCACCTGAAGGTGTCAACAGTGGAGGCTGCAGATCAGCTAAGATGGCTGCCTGCACCTTTTTCTGGGAGCTCTGTATGAGAGGGGCACCAACCTGATGCCAATAGGAGTGCTTCTCCATAAGGTGTCTGGTGACCCTGATGGGGGAGGTCACACCAAGTCAGGAGGCATGGGATCAGGGGCCTGCTTAATGATGCACTCTGTCTGCCCTTGGTGGAGGGGGTGCACTGCACTGGGTGGGGAATCCCATTCATTCAGACTGCCCAGATTCCTCAGAGTCAGCAGGGGAAAGACTAAGTCCATTGACCCATAGAGACCATGGCTGCCCCTCCCCCAAGGGGCTCCATCCCAGGGAAATCAGAGTTCTGTCTGTAAACCCCTGTCTGGAGTGGCAATTCACTTTTAAAAGTGCAAATTGCTTTACCTCGTTGCTTGTCTATTCCTAACCCATTCTGTTCTCAGAGCAGGTAGCACTAGGTGGTCTAAGACTATGAAGATGAATATGTCTGCTATAGAAACTTCAATTCTTAGCTTGTGAATAGTTTCTGCTGTGCAGGACTTTTTAGTAGCCTATATGGTATGTAAGGGGCTATATAAATGCAAATTTGATTTCACTTAGAAAGGAAATGAGCCACACTAAATGGACATGCGTACAACTCTGGAATTAAAAGGAGGGTGGATTCCTTCTGTCAGCAGGGACAAAACAATACTCCATATCCAAATACATCCTTTTAAAAGTCTTAGCAGTTAAAAAGAACATACTTTGGACAGGAATGAAAACAGGATGACTTCTCTGTTCTGCCTTGTTGCTTTACCCTTCAACAGCTGTGAAGCAAAACTCACCATCTTGGTTTGCTCTAGTGATTTCTAATTCTGAGTGGCCACTGGGCTCAAATGAGATGCTCTTTGACCTAACTCTAATATTTCTAATAATGAGGGACAAATTGGCATGCCATTGTTACATAGAGCCCTTCTATTGCTCAACAATGAACAATTTAGGAGCAGTGATTCCTGAATGAAAGAGAGAGATCAAGCAAATTGTGTGGTTGTGTTGCACTGGGCACGTGCATAAATGTTATATATTTCTTCTTAGTGGCAGAAATTCCTCATTGGCATAGCAGGAAAATCATGTTGCTTTATCAAAATAATAACTGAAATTTGGCTTTGTTGAACATACATATCTTAGTTTCCTGAACTTTGTAGTACACAAAAGAAATATGGGGTTCAGGCAGGATAGCTGACAGAACTACCCTTAAACTAAAAACACAGAAATATCGACTAAACTAAAATGAAAATAAAAAATTAAATGCTCAGCTGAGTTCAAAAGGAAAAATAGGATTAATTTTCAGTTGCCAGAAACAAAGATGGAATGTAAATTCATAGTGGAGTTTTATGAGTGGAAGGTCAGAGGGCATTGAGGGAAATTGACCAGATATAAGCCTTCGGGACATGGAAACTAAGGTAGATTAAAGATGGCCATGGATTCTTTGCCATTCTTACCATCAACAAGTAGAATTTCCATTTATAACTAAGCTGGCCTGTTACTTGCTTTGACCAATAAAATGAGACAGAAATGATGCTGTGTAATATTAAAGACCATGACTTAAGAGATCTGCAGCTACCACCTTTCTCTCTTGAAATTCTCCCTCTTGGAATCTAGCTGCCATCCTATGTGAAGCTCAGGAAAGCTGCATTGGGTCATCATGTGGAGGATCACTGATGCATCCTATACAAAAGCTCCAGCTGGGGCCGGGCATGGTGGCTCACGCCTGTAATCTCAGCACTTTGGGAGGCCGAGGCGGGTGGATCACGAGGTCAAGAGATTGAGACCATCCTGGCCAACATGGCGAAACCCTGTCTCTACTAAAAATATAAAAATTAGCTGGGCGTGGTGGTGTGCGCCTGTAGTCCCAGCTACTTGGGAGGCTGAGGCAGAAGAATTGCTTAAACCTGGGAGGCGGAGGTTGCAGTGAGCCGAGATCGAGCCACTGCACTCCAGCCTGGCACCTAGCGACAGAGCAAGACTCTGTCTCCAAAAAAAAAAAAAAAGAAAAAAAAAAAAGCTCCAGCTGAATGCCTCAGCCAACAGTCAGCATCAACACTGCCAGCTATATGAGTGAGCCATTTTGAATGTTTCATTTCTAGTAAATCTTTCAAATAACTGCAGCCCAGCTCATACTTCAATGGAGCAAAACAATTGCCCAGCTGAGTTCAGTCAACCTACAGATGCATAACAGCTGATAAGTGGTTGTTTTTGTTTTAAGACAGTAAGTTCCTGAGTAGTTTGTTACACACCAATAGAAAACCAAAACAGGGCATGAGATTTTAATGCCCACACAATAACAGTCATCTTTTAGTATTCTAACAGACTGGAACCAATGATGAATTGGTTCCAGTACCACTGGCAGATACCAAATTCTAAGGGTGCTCAAGTCTCTTATATAATATTATGTAACATTTGCATGTAACCTATGCTCATCCTCCTTTATTGTTTAGGGAATAATGACAAAAAAACAAAGTCTGTAAATGTTCAGTATGAATGCAACCATTTAAAAAAAAATATTTTTGACTCAAGGTTGGTTGAATCTAAACATGTGAAACCCATGGATATCGAGGGCTGACTGTATATGGCTTTAGGTCCACACATGCAGACGGGGGCACACTGGAACCAAGACCTCTGGATACATTCAGGACATGGAAATGCTGTTCCCTTGGTAAGAGTGATATGTTTTGGCTCTGTGTCTCCACCCAAGTCTCATCTTGAATTGTAATCCCCAGGTGTCAATGGAGGAACCTGGTGGGAAGTGACTGGATCATGGGGGTAGTTTCCTCCATGCTATTCTCATAATAGTGTGTGAGTTCTCACAAGGTCTGATGGTTTTATAAATGTCAATTTCCCCTGCACTTTCATTATCTCTCTCACCTGCCACCATATAAGACATGCCTGCTTCTCCTTCTGCCTTAATTGTAAAGTTCCTGAGGTCTCCCCAGCTATACAGACCTGTGAGTCAATTAAACCTATTTCCTTTATAAATTACTCAGTCTCAGGTATTTATAGCAGTGTGAGAACAAACTAATACAAAGAGGAACTAGAAGTACTCTGCCTACCATCCCAGATACAGAAAAGTGAGGTCGCCTTTCTTGTCTTTATTAGGGGCTTGATGAAAAAACATTCTTGCATGAATACAGAAGCCTGAGGCCAACATTATATATCACTGTGGAGTCTAAATTTACACTTCATGCAAGATTTCTCTAAGCTGTGAAATTAACACAAAAACTGATCAAGGATGGATGAGATCTTTTGAGTACTTTACAGAAACAACTTAAAACTGTTTGTTGAAACATTTCCACAATTTAAGGTGGCTGTGACACTTATTGGAGTGAGGAATTTCTACTGAAGATGAGCTCACTGTACATATTTGCAAACCACTTAAAAAATGATTCATGTTGCGGAAGAGTCAAGAGACACAGAACACAGGATTAATGACTCTTGAATTTGACATAACAAATCCAGCTGAAGAATCTATGTTTTAAAAGTGTTTAAAATAATTTTGAGAGAAAAGGACAAATAAAAACTAAGTTCAAAAGAACAAACAAGATACATATTTTTAAAAGTCACATGCCTTTGCAAAAGAACCAGATAGGATGTCAAGAAATGAAAGATACAATCATTAAATTTTTAAAAGTCATTGAAAGTTTGAAACAATAGATTTGTCTCAGTTGAAGGGGGAATTAGTTGAACTAGAAGACAGATCAGAAACAATTGGCTCTAATTATCATAGAGTGATAATTAGGTTAAAATTTTGAAAGAGAGATTAGGATACATGAAGGATACAGGAATAGTTCTAACATATGCCTAATGGAGTTCCATGAAGAAAGTCTAGAGGTAAAGACAGGGAAGGAATAATTGAAGGGATTATATATTAAGTATTGTATTAAAGGTCTGCTTATCACATTTGCATTTGTTATCTCATTAATTATTAACATAGAGGAGTGAGATTCACTGTTATCCTTATTTTCATTTGAGAAAAATCAGATTTTGAAAAGCTACATAACACAGCATCATCTTCCTCTTCCCTTCATAGTAGTGTCTGTGCAAGACCCATATCCCTATACCACTGACACTGATCTTTGGCCAAGGTCACCAAAAACTTCTGTGTGGTTGAATTCAGTGGGCATTGACCACTGGCCTCTTTCCGGCCCCCAGAGCAATAGTGTTGCAATAAACTGTCAAGTGCTGGTGTCTTTCTCATAAAATAATTTATTTTCCTTTGAGTAGATACCCAATAGTGGGGTTGCTAGGTCAAAGAGTAGTTCTATTTTTAGTTTTTTGAGAAATCTCCAAACTGTTTTCAGTAGGGGCTGAACTAATTTACATTCCCACCAACAGTGTATAACTGTCCCCTTGATTGCTCAGGCTAGGACTTCCAGTGCTCTGTTGAATAGGGGTGATGAGAGTGGCCATCCTTGTCCTGTTCCAGTTCTTATGGAAAATGCTTTCAACTTTTCCTCATTCAGTATGACATGTATACTGGAACTTAAAGTAAAAATTAAAAAAAGAGAAAGAAATATTTTCAAGTGTGTAAAACTTTAAAAAAAGATGTTTTCTTTAGTGCTGACCTTGGATTGTTTGATGACTGTGTGTCCTAGTGATGTTCATCTTATGTACCATGTTGAAGATGTTCTCTGAATTTCTTGTATCTGAATGTCTACCTCTCTAGCAAGATTAAGGACATTTTCCTGAATTATTCCCTCAAATATGTTTTCCAAGTTGCTTACTTTTTCTTCTTTTCTCTGAAGTATGCCTATAAGTCATAGGTTTGATTGCTTTACATAATCCTGTCTTTCTTGAAGGCTTTGTTTTTTAAAAAATTCTTTTTTCTTTATTTTTATTGGACTGGGTTTGTTCAGAAGACTGGTCTTCAAGCTCTGAAATTCTTTGTTCTGCTTGGTCTAGTCTATTGTTAAAAGTTTCAACTATATTTTGAAATTCCTTCAGTTATTTTTTCAAATCCAGAAGTTCTATTTGGCTTTTTAAAAATACAGCTATTTTGTCTTTCCTATCCTTCACCATTTTTCTATTTTCTTTGTGTTGGTTTTCAACTTTCTCTTGGATCTCACTGTGCTTCCTTGCAATTCATATTTTGAGTTCTTTATGTTATTTCAGAATTTTCACTTTGGTTAGGATCCATTGCTAGAGAGCTAGTGCAGTGTTTCGGAAGTGTCAAAATACTTTTTGCATTGCCAGAGTTATCGGGCTGATTCCTTCTTATCTGAAGGAGCTGCCACTTCTTATTTTTGAATTTGCTGTCATTTGAAGAGACTTTTAAATTTTTATTCTTTTTTTCTTAACTTGATGGTATGACTGCTGTATATGTTGAATATGATCATTTGTCTTTGTTAACTGGGTGCTTTCAGGAGGTCTAGACTCTGTACAGTTTCCTTGGTTGTGGAGAACTTTTGTGCAGTGGCTTTCTCAAATGCTACTTGTTGTAGTGATATTTTTTATGTATGAGTGAGCTGATATACTATCTCTTGTGGTACTGAGATTGTGGAGGTTTCAGGAAGTTTATCTTATACACTAACACTATGCTTTTCTGAGAGCACATGTTTTATTTGGTGATGCAGTTCAGTCTCCAGTTCAGTAAGTGGTGCTTAAAAGTAAGAGCTGGCTTACCCGGGGGTAGCCCACTGAGTGAAAGGTCTCACCCTGATGAGGGGTGGCTGAAGGAGATTGCATTGGTGTGTGCTGAGGTCTTGAGAAAGGATTGGGAGGAAAGCTGTACCAGCTCCTCACACTGTGCAGGCAGGAATACAATCTACTTTCTTATCATGGCCCTGTTGCAAGGCTCATGATCTTCAAACTCCTGGCTGCAATGTGGCTGCAGACTGTGGGAACTCCCCTTTGGCAGCTACCACCAAAATGGGCTCAGGTAGAGCCTCTTCTCCGAGTTCAGAACAGACAGCTCTGTGGCTTGTCTGCCCTCCATTCCTGGGATACTGTCACTTTGTGTAGAGAGGGCCCATCTCTATGGGCCCTGCTCTTTGTGGAAGGCTCTGTGGCACAGGCTTACATTCAATAGGGGTGCAGCAGGCATGAAAAGTGCTGGAAAGGCTTTCTCCAAGTGCATATACACTGGACCCCAGCTGGGAGAGCCTATGCTGTGTCTACAACAGTGGACAGGAAAGTGGGGGATGACTCCCCTCTCCATGTCCATATCTAGCTGCTGGTGCCACCCCTTCAGTGATAATTACTGTATCTATATTTCCTTTGTCCCAAAAGGGGCTTTAGTTTGTTGTGCTCCCACTCTCCTAGGGGAAGCCCATGCTGAGAGCTAGATCTCCAGGGATCCTGGAGCTCCCCAGGGACCTGCCGGTCCCTTGTGATTGCTAAAGTTAGAAAGGATTGTGGAACGTGTTTGTGGGGGATCTAGTGTTGTGGAAACTCAAGGACTGAGGTTCCCTTGGCAGGTCTGTGGCCCACAAAGGGTACACAACCAATATGGTACCTGCCATCTCAGTTTGGCCCTAGGGGAGTGTAAGCACCCTTGTGCAAGCCAACTGTTCAGTTCTCTGTCCCTGGGAATTTCCCAAATCACAACCAATAGCGTTGCCCAGGGTTACAAAGGCAGAGGGGCTCCCCAACACTTTGGTGGTATCAGATTTTTGCAGGGGTGAGAGGGGCAGAGAAGCATCCTCACCTATCCTTCCTGCATGGGTACAAGCTCCTCAGGGGTTGATCTCCACTAGATTCTTGCTGTTTTCCTTTTGTGTATCTCAGCTTCTTCCCATGGGCTCTCCAACAGCTCCTGGCTTTCTTTCCTCAGCTTTCCATTTTGATCATGTCCATTCACCTCTAACTTTGATCTTTCTGAGGAGAACTGGCATCTGATATCACTAGTCAGCCATTTTTCTTCTATTCTACCTTCCTCTAAATCAGTGGTTCTCAACTTCGGTATGTATAAGAATCACTACAGAAGCATGACTAAAAATAAATATTTTTTTGTAACAAGCCATTTCAGTGCAAGTAAACATATTTCTTGTTTCTAGTTTTTCCCCTATAAGTTATTCCTTTATTGTTCTATTTATCTCCATTGTTTCCATATACCTTCTAAGCAGGCATGACTTTTTTAAATTCTTCAACCTTTTTCTTAAGTTGGTCCTATTCCGCCTTCGCTATGTGTAAGTTAACACATATTTGCTTTGTCATAATAACCCTTTTCCCTTTGTTTCCATTTTGCCATAAGTCCCAAATATTTACTTTCTAACATATTCCTCCATATTTTATTTCAAAATGGTCCCCTTAGTGAGAGATATGAAGTCAATAAGCTCTGAATTGGCTGAAACATCTATTATTCATGCAAATGCCTTCAGAGTAGTGTAAATCTGCCCAGGAGATATCCTCCCATTGGTCCAACATCTATGCCAGGGCAGTAATCAATTTATAGTTGTCTCTTCTGGTTTCCCTTTTGTGCATCTCAGCTTCTATGCATCTTCTCTTGAAGCCTGAAACCTGTAACTGCTCTGGCTATACTTGAACTTGCTTCCCCTCCTACAATGACTATGTCTCACCCCAATTGGACAAGCAATGTCAAAGGGGAATCAGTACTTGTTTATAACAATTTGCAAAATCAGATGCTGGCAAAGATGAGGTAAATATTAAAGGCTGGGTAGTGCCCTTGAAACTTCCCATTCAAATATAGAGAGTAATACATGAAGATGAGTCAGGGTGAAGAAAGAGAGGGGACGGGAGAGAGTGTGAGAGTGAAAAGGAGGAGGAAGAATTGAAAGAGGAGCTGAAGGAGGAGAGAGAAGATGAAGGAAAGAGAAAGATGAGATTGAGAATATTGGGCCCTTAGGGGGAATCCTGAGACTTTTGATTTCATGATTTACTCATGCAGTCATATGGAGCCAGAAAGAGAGAGTTGATGGTTCTTATGGTACAACAGATTCAGAAAATTTGGCTCCGTAAATGCTTTGCTTTGGGAAGGAAAATGTAGAGATGGGCTTAGAGGGGAAAAGAGATCCTCAGCGAATCACCTTTTCTCTAGTCTCTTAAATTTATCTTGCCCACAAGCAGCCCAAATATTATTCCCAACAAACAGTTCTGACCATATCAACCTTTTTGCTAAAATGGCTCCATGAACACTCCACTGCTTACTGTATAAAGTCAAGTCTCTTTAATCTAGAATTAAAAGCTTTTTACAATCCCTCCCTAAAGTGGGAGGACTTCTGCCTTATCTCCAGTCAGGTTGATGCTTCAGAATCATCCCGTTTTTCTTCTGTGAATTGGTTGATCCAGTTTTCTCCTCTTAAACGTACTTTTCTTATTGTTGACTGCTAAATGACATCCATATTTCAAAGCCTAGTTCAAATGCAATCTTTTCTATGAAACAGGACTGCACATCTCACCAGAAGAACTAAATCCTTTTTCTGAACTTATATAGCATTCCAGAATTGTAATAACACATGGAAAACAAAAATAAGGCACTTACTACCTGCCATGTCCTATCGTAAGTGTTTTGCATATCTTAACTTTCATAATCAACCTAAGAGGCAGGCAATATTATACTCAGTTTATAGATGAGTAGTAAAATAAAGCCACAGAAAGCTTAAATAGCTTGCCCAAGGCCACAAAGCCCTGATGTTACATTTAGTGTAATATATGTGATATGGTTGCATATATTTGCTTTGCTTTATATACATCTCATCTCTCCACCTAGGCTTTAAGTTCCTTAAACATTGAGTCTTTGTTTAGTATCTTTAAAAATTCCTATTATAATACATCTTACAAAATAAAAGATGCGACAGATATTAGTAAAGAGAAAAAGGAAAGAAAAAGGAAGAGAGAGGAGAACAGAAAGAAGTGAAAGATCCCATTATATCTTGGCTGGGAGGCTATGATTACAAGGAAAAAGAGCAAAGATACATTTCAGTGGAAGCTGTTTTCATTTCAATGGCTACTAGTCCAAAATTGCTTTATGTTTCTATCTACTTTACCAGTAGACAAAGAAGAACCACAGTCTTAACGTTATAACAGAGAAGGATAGTTCACTAATTTGATTACTCTTACTAAAGGATAAGTGTTTGCTGGTTTGAATTTAATCCTTTCACTGGTTACAATTATAATGCAAAGGTCTTGAGAGACTATCTTTTTCTTTATTTCTCACTGATCTAGGTGACGTTCAAGATGACTTGAAAGTTCAGGGTTTTATAATTCTGAAAAACATCTTGTCTGACATTGGCCATTTATGTCATCAGGTAACTAAACAGTTGTGATAGTCTCCCATTCCCCAAAGGATGAAGGTCATGACATTCATGTCCATCTGTCACGAGGAATGATTTGAACCTTTTTTGTCTCCTTTTATCACTGGTCACTGCTTCCAGACCTGGTACATTGCCAGGGGTTGGCAATTTTTTTTCTTAAAGAGCCAGAGAGTAATTTTTTTTTTATTGTTGTGGGGCATACATGCTGCAACTACATGCCTCTGCTATTGTAGAATTTAAAAAAGCCATAGACGATACCTTCACAAATGGGTGTGGCTGTGTGTCAATAAAACTTTACTTATAAACTCAGGCGTTGGGCCAGATTTGGCCCATGGTCTGTAGTTTTCCAACCCCTGCTCTATAGTTATGCTATGTCAGGCCCTCAGCCTTGTTCACTGCTGCAAAGGAAGCTGTTTAATATAGAAATGGAAGACTCAAGTGGGAAAACTTGCTTGGGAAGGCCAGCACATGAGTGTCATTAATGAATATTACAGTCTCTTTTGCAGGGGCCCCTTTCTTCTTAATACTAACTCTTCTGTCTATGTACAGGCAAACAAATTCTTGATTCACTTCCTTTTCAGAGTAAATATTTTAACAAGCCTGCTTAAATGAAGATTTTGTATTTTAAGGAAAGCAACATTTCCTTATATGTAATTTATATGTAATTAGAATCATGACATTGTAAATGTAACTAGCATCTGGGCTATAAGGAATATCTTACTTCTGTATCATTTTGAGTTTATCAAAACTGTCAGAGAAGACTCCAGTAAGGGTAAATAAGAGAAATGGTAGACTTTGTCCAAATTTATTTCTTTCCATTTTACAAGATAAAGATGAAAGTATGAGAAAGTGAGTTACAAGGAATAACTGAAGCATGAAGATGAGAGCTTTCTAACACTCAAAAGAAATAGGTTTGTCCTTGGTACTGACCTCAGCCTTCACAGCAGATCTCCTGGGGGAAATGGGATCTGCTAAAAAGTTATTATACTTTGTAATAACCAAGAGCCTGGTTATAAGAAAGTGCTTGATTTTCTGTTGTGCTGGATAGAATAGCAGTGGTTTGAAGATGGTGCAGGGAAGGCCCATCCTCTCCCTCTTTTATAGCTGCCTGATTGCATCCCTGCCCCAAGCCTGCACATGGTAGTGGATAAAGCTTAGGTATCTGTATCTTCTGTTTCTGTTTTATCCATCTTTCTGTTATTCCCAAAAGAATAAGTTCCAACATGCTTGTTGCACAATGGAAAAAGCCCTCTCTGGTTTTCTTTTTAAGAACTGCTTACTCTGCCGAATTTCTTTCTTCTCCCTCATCCCATTCACCTCTGTTCTTTTTTCCCCCAAATCTTTTTCTTTGTACATCTATCCTTTCTCCTTTCCCTTTCCCCAAATGCAATTTCACTCTCCAGCTACTTGACTGTTTTCTATTTCAACTTTATGTTTCAATTTCAATATTTTCCAATAGTCTTTCCTCATTGAGTTATCTAGCCCCTAACTTTGGAAATAGCTGTAAAGCTAAAGCTTTATTAAAAAACTTTTTAAAAAAAGATAAGCTGGCTATTTGGAACTCAGAGCACTTGTAACCGGACTATAATCTTGTCCTCTATGGTTATGTGACAAACCAAGGACAGAAGTATCCTGAACCCATACTGTGTGTAGAGTATGGCATAATTCTAGCAACTAGGAAGTCTGTGGAGCAGGAGAAAAGTGGAAAAAGAAGATCAATCTCCCTTATTCCTGGTTTGAGGTCATTCCTAGAGAAATTTTTGCTGTCAGTATAGCTTGTTGTTGGCTTCTTCTCAAACTTCTTTTTCTGAACCTTCCTGAGTTCTCCCTTGACTTGTGAATCCTTCTGCTATTCTATTTTTTTATTTTATTTTTTATCTTTCCATTTTAAAAATTGATACATGATTGATGTACATGGTTTCAGGGTACATGGGGGAATTTGATATACTGACATAATGTGTAAAGATCAAGTCAGGGTAATTGGGATATCTAAGTTCTCTATTTTATGGAATAACAGATAACATTTCCTATTTCCTATTGTGCTTGATGCAGAATCCTTTCTTTTCAACCTCTTCTATCCTAATCAAAATGGTCAAGCCCTCAATGCATTGAATCTCAACTAAACTTTAGGGGGTGAGGGCAGAGGGACTAAATGAGCACATGTGGAATGTCTGATATATTTGAGGCACTTTCATGAACACTATTTCGTGAATCTTCACAACCTTCCTACAAGAAAGGCATTTTTGAGCCCAGTTTACAAACTGTAAGATGACAGTTCAGAGAATTGGCCTTACTTGCTTTATTAGTTATCTATTGTCATGTAATAAATAATTTACCCAATAGTTAATTACTTACCTCAGTTTCTGTGGGTCAGGAATCCAGGTGCAGTTTAACTGAGTCCTCTGCTTCAGGGTCTCTCACATCCTATAATTAAGGCACTGGCTGGGTATTAATCATCTTTTTTAAATTTTTATGGGTACATTGAAGATGCATATATTTATGGGGTACATATGGTGTTTTAGTGTAGGCATACAGTGTGTAATAATCACATCAGAGTAATTGAAGTATCCATCATCTCGAGCATTTCGTATTTCTTTGTGTTAGGAACATTTCAACTCTAGTTGTTTAGTTATTTAAAATGATAAATGATTGTTGTCTGTAGTCACCTGGTTGTGCTATCAAATACTAGATATTATTCATTCTATCTAACTATGGTTTTGCACCCATAGTTGTTAATAGTTCCCAACATGAATGAGAACATGTGAAATTTGTCTTTCTGTGCCTGGCTTATTTCACTTAACATAATGTCCTCTAGTTCCAGCTATGTTGTTATAAATGACAACATTTCATTATTTTTGTATATAATCAATTGGGTATATGCACCACATTTTCTTTATCCACTCCTCTGTTGATGGACACTTGGCTTGCTTCCAAATCTTGGCTATTGTAAACAGTGCTGCAATAAACATTGGAATACAGATATCTCCTCAATCTACTGATTTCCTTTCTTTTATACCTAATAATGGTATGACTGGATCATATGATAGTTTTTAGTTTTTTGAGGAACCTCCATACTGTTCTTCATAATGGTTGAACTAATTTACAGTCCAACCAACAGTGTACAATGATTCCCTTTTGTCCACATCCTTGCCAGCATTTGTTATTGCCTGTCTTTTTGGTAAATGCCATTTTAACTGGGGTGAGATGATCTTATTGTAGCTTTGATTTGCATTTCTCTGATGATTAGTGATGCTGAGCATTTCTCATTTATCTGTTGGACATTTGTATGTCTTCTTTTGAGAAATGTCTATTCAGATCATTTGTTCATTTAAAAATCGAATTATTCAGTTATTTTCCTGAGTTGTTTGAGCTCCTTATATATTCTGGTTATTAATCCCTTGTCAGATGGGTAGTTTGAAAATATTTTCTCCCATTCTGTGGGTTGTCTTTTTACTTTGGTGGTTGTTTCCTTTGCTGTGCAGAAGCTTTTTAACTCTCTGTGATCCCATTTATCCATTTTTGCTTTGGTTGCTTGTGCTTTTGAGGTATTAGTCAAGAAATCTTTGACCAGACCAACACCCCAGAGAGTTTCCCCAATGTTTTCTTACAGTAATTTCATAGTTTCAGGTTTTATATTTGAGTTTTTAATACATTTTGATTTGATTTTTATAAACAGAGAGAGATAGGGGTCTAGTTTCACTTGTGTTATAATTATCTTAAGGTTCAACCAGGAAATGCTGCAGTCTAAATTCACATTTCTTGGTAGAATTTATTGTCTCATAGGTTGTTGGATTGAAGGACTCAGTTCATGGCTGTTGGGAAGAAGCTGCCCTCAGTTCCTTAAAACATGAGCCTCTCCAATTTGACAGCTTGCTTCATCAAAACAGGCAAGCTGAGAAGGCAATATAAATAGTTAAATAACAAGACAGAAGTCATAATCTCTTATAACATTATCATGTAAGTGACATGCCATGAACTTTGCCGCATTTTATTTCTTAGAAGCAAGTCACTATGTTCAGCCCACACTTAAAGGGAGATTATACGAGGGTGTGAATACCAGCAGGTTGGGATCACTGGGGCTATCTTAGAGCCTGCCTGCCATATTTGCCCGAGTCTACACATTTGCCGTTGTAAAGGGCAAATGGGTCATAGACCCAGCTTGTTAGTCTCTGACTCTGTGTTCTTCACTCAACTAGGTGGCAACCTGATTGAGATACCTCACCTTGATGAAGAATAACAGGTATCTTGCAATGTTTTAAAATGTCTCTCTCAATCTGCTATCTCAAAGGGACATAAGGTATGAAAGTAAGGATGAGAATAGGTTCTGGAGGACTCTGATGTTACTGAAGGTAATGTGAGACTTCCTGTAGTGTGAACTACAGAGTCAGGGGTGGATGAGGAGGGGTGGGACTGATGTAAGTGGTAGTGCAGGAAAAGGAGGAGCTTGGCCATTACATGTTGTATGCAGAGCAGGGAGAGGGAGGTAGGACTTTGCTCCTATGAGCAGAAGAAGTTGATTTGGTAAATAAGGAGATTCGTGCCTGGGAGGGTAGTTGCCTTACTGCCAAGGGTATGCCAGATTCCACACCTGCATGTGTTTCGCTCCATCCCTCTTTCAATGTCATAGGATGAATATGAGATGAAGCCGAGATTAAACCCAGGTCTCATGCTGTCAAGTGTTTGCTCTTTCTTTTGCACTAAACAGTTGATCAGGTATTGTGAAAGGGCAGATGTGCAATGACCCGAATATGGGAGTTGATAAGGAGGAGGCTCATAGGCTAGAACCAGTGGTCCAGAATAAGGAAGAAAGGAGAATGCCTGAAGCATAAAAATAATATTAGTTAACATTTGTTGAGTAATTTTGGTATGCCAAGCTGCCCACTCAGCACTTCATACGCATTTTCTCATTTAATCCTTCAACAAACTTTTGGGGTGCAATCTCTGTTATTGCTATATTACAGATGAGAAAATTGACACTTAGAGTGATTTAAAAGTCTTGCTTAAGGTTGAGAGCTGGTAAGTGATACAGCTGGGACTCAAGCCTGGGTATCTTTGTTTTAACCAATCATATGCTGCTTTTAATCCTCAATTGCCTCTGGAGTCTCATTCCTTCCAGAATCTGAATCACAGAAAACATCTGAAAACCTAGCCCACCTACGTTTCTGCTTAGTCTCTGCTTTGAGCTCTTTTAAAGGCTAATGAAATGTCAATCATAATATTATATCAGTGTCAAATTGCAATTTGCATCTTATATAATAAAATGTGAAGCTAAAATCTTCTACTTTACAGGTTATATACCTGAGGAATGTTGGAGAGAGAATAATCTCCAAAGGAAGGTTTTAGCTAAAAGATTTTTTAGGCTGGATTTTTCGTAGTCCAGTGGAAGCTTTGTCTGTTGCTTGGCAACTGCTTTTGGAGAGGGTGCAACCTGATCCAATTGACAGGCATAAATATATATATATATATAGGATATATATACAATTAATCCAATTGACAGGCTTAAATATATATATTATATATTTACATATATAAATATATAATATGTATTAATATATAAATATATAATATATATAAATATATATATATTTATTCCTGTCAATTGGATTAATTGGATATATATCCTATATGTATGTATGTATAATATATATTTGTGTGTATACACACACACACACACACACACACACACACACAGAA
>CAUYLG010057462.1:0-78810 GCA_963573385.1 Cacajao melanocephalus
TTTTTTTACATGCCTAACACCTGCCAATTATTCCATTAAACTTTCTTTTTTTCTTTTTTTTTTTTTTTTTTTTTTTTTACGGAGTTTTGCTCTTGTTGCCTAGGCTGCAGTGTAATGGTGTAATCTCAGCTCACTGCAACCTCTACCTCCTGGGTTCAAGCAATTCTCCTGCCTCAGTCTCCTTGAGTAGTTGGGATTAGGCATGCGCCACCATGCCTGGCTAATTTTGTATTTTTAGTAGAGACAGGGTTTCACCATGTTGGCCAGGCTGGTTTCGAATTCCTGATCTCAGGTGATCCTCCTGCCTTAGCCTCCCAAAGTGCTGGATTACAGGCTTGAGCCACCATGCCTGGTTCTATTACAGTTTCTTTAAGAAGTGAAACTATTTTAAAAAATCAGTGGTCAGTAGTGAATATACTATGAGTTTATTATAAATGCACAACTTTGAAACTCCGATGAATGGCTTTACTGCTCTTAAATAGGTACAGGTTACTTTTCCTATAAATTACCTTTAAAACATTTTCCTTGGGGAAAAAAATCAGTGCATACAATAGTTATCCTAGACTAAACCTACAAACATGTTTCTAACTCCTTCTTTCTCACTGTACACGGGTTTTAATGACAGTCAGAAAAAGATGTAGAAAATAAGAAAAAACCTTTCCAGGACACAGAAGAGTAGCTACCTGATTTCTGTTAACTGGTATTTACCAAAAGCTCAGGCACGTAAGCAGCACGAGGTAACTTCACGCACACATCACTGGTCTCTGTGTTCAAGGAGCCAATCTGTAGGTAGCTAAAGCTTGACTTGCACACGAAAATGAAAAGATACCAGAAGATGAGATTAGCACAGGTTTCCAAAGAGCTCTTTGCTTGAGTTGTTACAACACCTTTACTAAGTAGGTAGAGCAAGTGTCAATATACTCGTTGTAAAGAGAAGAAAAAAAACCTGAGGCTTGAGATGGATGATTTGTCCAAGCTGGAAACAGTAGAACTGGAATTGTAATCTTTCTCTGTACCTGGAATTTTCATGTTTGCTTAAGAATAATCTGGGGGGGCTTGTTAAAAACTCAGATACCCAGATCCCACCCCAAAGAAGGCAATTTACTAGGTTCATTCAGCAGCAGGTCGGAGGTGAGACCTGGGAATGTGCATGCTCACCTGTTCCTTAGAGGACGCAGGTGGTCGTCACATCGCAGTTTGAAAAAATACTGCTCTAGACCTCACGCAATGATGCACAACTGGGGCTGGAATGGGAAGGGGTGTGGTCAACGCAAATGAGCTTCCCATCTCTGACTGACTACTTGAAGGGCACTGTGGACAACAGGAAGGTAAAGAAGACACAGGTCTGCTCTTAAGGTCTAGTATGAGAGATAAGACATTTATGGAAACAACCTAAGGTGGTTTCTGCTAGATGTGTACATGGGTAAAATGAAGCATGGTTATATTCAGGTAAACAGAAGGCAAGGCAAGGAAGCAGTCAAATCAAAACTGAGGCTGGAAGCAAGGAAGACAGAGACACTGCTTAACAAGGCAGGGCAATCAATCCAAGGCTAAGATGTCAATGTGGATGGCAGACCATGGGTCCTGGACCACACTGAGCAGCTTTTGGCCCAATGAGAAAGAAATATTTCATATTTCAGGCTGCCCAGGGTGCCTACTGGTAAGGTGTAGCTACCTAAAGTGGAAGCAAGAAGAACAGGGGTAGATCCTGATGCAATGCCAATGGTGAACTGAAAAGGAAAGGAAATGTGAGGTCAAAAAATGAAAGTTCTGTTTAGTCATAAGGTGAGAGATGTCCTAGAGATTAAAAAAAAAAATCTGAGCTTTGGGCTTTGAGATTGAATCTCAGCCGGGTTCACTGCTGAAATTTCTCCTTTACCCTAACAAATTCTAAATGTATCTCTCTGGCTCAGACCTTTTTGGAACTCAGGACTTGTATAGCCCACTGCCCTCTCCCCACTGCCACTGGTTGTTAAAAATGCACCTCAAACTTAACCTGCTCACTGGCAAACCTGCCCCCAAAACCTACTGCTCCCATATCCATCTCATCTCAGAAAATGGCAGCTTCTATCTCTTGGTTCCCAGACCAAAAACCTCAGTCATCATTGACTCCTTTCTCTCACACCCCACAATCAATTGTCCTGGTTGGCCTAAGAGGCGCCAGCTGACAGCAGGGCTCAGAACCTACCAGAACTTCTTATTGGGATTAAAACCTCCCTGGATAAGCTGGGGTGATTTCCACCTCAGGGCACTGGCCCAGTTCTCCTGTTGTTCCTTCTGCCTGGAACTCTCTTCCCAGTCATCTGCGGGGTGGGCTTCCTCACCTGCTTCAGGTCTTGCTTAAATGTCACCTTCTCAGTGAGGCTTCCTGAACCATCTATTTAACATAACTCCCTTCTGTCTCTGGTACTTGGTCTTCTGTGTTGTATTTCTCTCTGTGGCATAAGACATTCTAGTGTATTCATTCATCATCTCCCCCGACATGAGTTCTCACTAGAATAAAAGCTTCTCCAGAATAAGGATCTGCATCTGTTTTGTTCACTTTTATAATCTCATTATTCTTGCCAAGACCAATGCCAAGTATATTAGGCACTTAATAAATATTTGTAGTATGAAAGTCCAATGAATATAGGAAAAGATATGGAAGTCAAATTTCTATATGAACATTAAAAGCCAATAAACGTATATATCTTTATGGAAATAGTCATTATAGAAAAGCAAGATTTAAGGGTCTTGGAAAGGGATTGGTAAACTTTTTCGGTAAAAGGCCAGGTAGTAAATATTGTCATCTTTGAGTGCATAATGCCTGTATTGCAACTAATCAGCTCCCTTGTGGAAGTGCAAAAGCTGCCACAGATGTTATGTACATGAATGAGCATGGCCGTGTTCCAACAAAATTTTGTTTATGGAAACTAAAATTCCAGTTTCATGGAATTTTTATGAGTCACGAAACATTATTATTTAAGTATTTTTCTAACCATTTAAAAAATGTAAAGGCCATTCTTAGCTGTGGACTAGATTTGGCGAGGAGGTTTTAGCTTGCTGACTCTGGATCTAGGATTATAGGAATATTTGAGAGATGCTGAAAGTAGGAAAAGTGCTGGGCATGGTGGCTCACGCCTGTAATCCGAGCACTTTGGGAGGCCGAGGCGGGCGGATCACCTGAAGTTAGGAGTTTGAGACCAGCCTGACCAACATGGAGAAACCCTGTCTCTACTAAAAATACAAAATTAGCCAAGCGTGGTGGTGCATGCCTGTAATCCCAGCTACGCAGGAGGCTGAGGCAGGAGAATTGCTTGAACTCAGGAGTCGGAGGTTGCGGTAAGTCGAGATCATGCCTTTGCACTCCAGCCTGGGCAACAAGAGTGAAACTCCGTCTCAAAAAAAAAAAAAAAAAAAAGAAAGTAGGAAAAGTATCCAGGAAGAAATATAGGCACAAAAAGACCTGGATTAGATTATTAGCAAAAAAGGAAAAGAGGCCCTTTGGTCAAACTTCTTGGAAAGTATATTCCATCGGCAGGTAAACCACAAGAATTAGCCTTTTCCAGGGAAGGGTGAGGTGAACATGAGGCAGCTCGTGGATACTAGATTGTAACTGTGCAAGAGGGAGCTATTTATATGATTTTGAACGAAGCTTGAGGCATATTCTGGTGCTTTTTAACTTCTATGTTAGGTGAAAAAGCTGCCTACAAAAGCCTTCCTCCCACCCAAAATACTAGCTGTTAGTTGGTGACTGATCCTCAGAAATATTAAAATGAATCATATATGCTCTTTTCACAGCGCAAAAAGAGATAATTTTAAAACTCGGAAAATGTCATAAACCACACAATAGAGAAGCTATCCAGCCTTCAAATTGTAAATAAATGAAATCCTGTTCCTGCATGGAAGCCTCTTCCTCCTTTGGATCCCAGTGCCTGCAGGGCAGGCTGGCGTTAACTGTGTTCAGTCTGATGCCGAAGGGAGCCTTTGCTCTCCACCCTTCTTCCCTAGGGCCCAGCCTTGTCAGCCCGACTGTCCTTGGGAACCCACAGCACTTAGCCTTGCCATTTCTCAAGTTGCTGCTCTTCTCACCTACAGGCAGTTTGTGGCTTCCCTGTCTCTACTGCCCTCAGCCTGGGTTGGCCTAAGCAGCACCAGCTGAGAGCAGGGCTCAGCCTTTACCCAGGCTTCAGGAAAAGAACTCCAGTGTTAACTTTCTTCTTCCTACTTGGAGAGACAGGTATTTCTGTCTTTGATCCCTAAGCTTTATTTTCTTTCTCTTGTTATTAAACAGTTCAGTCCCTATCCACCCCCCTTTTTTTGCAACTTCATCATTTTTCCACATTGCACCGTTTGGCACAGGGGAAGGAAGGAACCACATCAAATAAAGGAATGCAACCACAAAAGCTGCCTTGAGAAACAGGGCCCCAGATTTTTTTTTTTTTTGTCAATTTACCGTTTTTGGACTTGTTCTCCCATAATCAAATCCTCCCTATCGTGCTAACAATGTGGTGGTGTGTCAAAACATTGGAATTCTGCTTCAATCAGCAACCCAGAGCTTAATAGGAAAATGAAACAACAAAATGTTGCTCTTACTGTTAACCTTAGGCTAGGCCTGTCCTTATGATGGGTACCGTTTTCTTCTTTATGGTAAATGGGCCAAACGTTCAGTTTGGTGAGGGCTTGCGTTGTCAGCAGAGGCCTGCAGCAGTGTCTCCAGCATCATTCTGGCACACTTCTAAAGCGCAAGAGGGACAGTCACTTCAAGTACCGCAAACTGAAGCAGGAAACATCCCACAAATTAGTAAGCCAGAGAAGAGTTAAGACTAAATTTGTTTGCAAAAATTTAAAAGACACCATTTATTTTACTGGCAGGAAGTCAGGAGTCTGGCTCTATGACACTCATGTCTGTAGTTATCACACAAGGGCTTGTGTGAAATTTAAGTGGTTGTTTTTTTTTCGTGTTTTTAAATTAAAAACGCGTGCAATATGTAAACCATTTAGGGACAACAATAAGGTGCCATAATTCCAAACAAAAACATTTCCAAGTCAGTACTCTATGTCCTCAGGGAGTATGTGATACAGTTAATGTTTATAATATTCATCATCAATGAAAACATCAGTTACAGGTAGAGAATTTTTGATGTAGCCATTTTTTAATCTTTCGTGATTAACTTGGTAAATTAAACTGTTTGAAGGTAAGTATTCTTGTTGTTTTGGTTTGGTTCACATGGAGTCACATGCCACTTTGGTTACTTTCGGAAGTAGCCTCTTCTTCAACATCATCTGTTGTATACACAAGCAGTGAATAGAACTGTATTTGTCCCTGAACACTAAAGTAGTGTGACTTCCCTTCAGAGATTTCTCTTGGTGAGAGAGGAAGGGGTGGGAGGAGAAATACCTTTTCTCCCACCCTTGTTCTAGCATAGCATATTGGAATCTCAGGGTGGAGAAATGTGTTGTTTGAAAAGAAAGGAAAAAAACTCATAGCTGGTTCTGATACGGACGAAAAGGCCAGATTGTCCAACTCCCCCCTCAACCCCCGAGAAACGCTGTTTCAACCATACTGAAGGAGTCTTCTCTCCTTAAAAATTAAAGACCTCAGTTAATAGGTAAAGTTATTGCTCTTCTAATTTTGGCAACATTCAGCCTGGCCCCAGTTCTACCTTGAAGAGCCAAGTCACTGGTGTCATTCCAATTGCCCACTGATCTTCCTGTCCCCTCTTGAGCCCCCTACTCTTACCCCCACTATAGCTGCCCAATAAGCAGAGAGTACGATCAAGTCAAGGTGGTGAACCATGAAGGGAGGAAGGGTGGAGGCAGCGTAAGGGGCTGCAGGCAGATGCTTGCTTACAAAAACCCTCTCTCCTCCCCATTCTGCTGATGCGGCTCAGGTGCCAAGCCCAGGTGCCAAGCCCAGGTGCCTAGCCCTGGTGCCAGCTACTGCTCCAGGAAATGTCTATGAAGGTGAGCATGGGGAGCAGGACACAGACACTGGATGGGGGCGCTGTTCCTCTCTGCGGCATGCTCCCCAAACCAGCTGGAAAGCAGAAGGAGCCATTTTCTGGAGCAGACTGGGAAGAGGAAATTGAGGAGGCTATAAGTGTAGTTAGTGTTTTAACAAAAATAAGATATATTCAGTAGATTCCTATCATTTCAAAAACATTTGATCTTACTAAATATATTGTTTACTTAGTCATGGGGAAGTGGGAGTTCAGTTCTGTTAATATCTATCTGTGCAAAATTAGAAGTCTATTTCTGAATAACATCATTTATTTACCTGTATATTTTACTTTTAAAAAATGTCCACTAACTTAAATACTATTTGTTATCCATTTCTCTGAAATAGATGATTCAAAACAGCCACAACAGTAACAAGGGCCCACACTTCCCCAAACAGAGTGCGGGGGAGGCCTGTGGAGAAACAGGGCCGGGGCGTCTCACGGTCCAGGCTGCCCAGAACTCAGGGGAACCTGTCCTGTGGCGCTCGGATAACTCCAGAAGGTGGATGTGTTTACATCTTTAAACCAGTGATACAAGACAAAACAGAAAGGGAAAGGTTTCGTCAGGAAGAGAATTGGTTCTGGGAACTGTAGAAAAGGACAATGCCAATTTAACTGGCCAAATATAATTGAGGTTGGCCTAGTAACTTTTTTGGAAACCAGTTTCTTGGTTGCTTTAGAATTTGGATTGCTAACGTTTTCTTAAGCCTTTAAAACCAAAACACTAAACATGTACCAATAGAGCAGCATTAATAACACAGAGGGGAATGTAAACGTGGCTTATGAGAAAAGTTGTATGGCTGGCCCTAGCTATTATCTCCTGCCCCTGAAGCATATGAATGCATCAATACTGCATCCATGGCATCAATGTGCCCAAGGTAGTTTCACTGAGACCCACAGGGAATGACATGTTTAATATTCATAGCTTCACTTCTGGAAGCTATGAGTATTTTACCCTATATGGCAAATGGGACTTTGGTGAGATGTGATAAAGGTTAAGGACCCTGACATGAGGAGAGTATCTTAAATTCTCTGGTTGGACTCTCAATCAATCTAGACCTCTTGGTGTAAGGATTCAGTTCAAGATACTCTCAACTCTCAGGATTCCTGGTACTCTCCAAAAATAACACTTCCACAGAACTCTGGGTAGGCACTTAGAGTCTTAGAGGAGAGGGTAGGGAAGGATTCACAACTTCTGGGCCGTCTGGCAAGCCCTGAGCAAGAGAGTACGCAAGGTCTACCACAGAGCTTCCGGAAATTCATGGTGCCCCCGACTCCCATCAGCACCTCCCTTTCTCAGTCACACCGAGACTGCTTCTCAATACAGTCTGGGGTTAACTCAGGAAAACTCACTTTTCTGGATGTTTCCTCATTTCATTAGGAACTAACTTGGGATCAGGGTCACTCTGGAGCAAGGCGAGCCCTTAAGTTTGCTCCCATCACATCCTGAAACTGTTAAGCTGCAGGCATGCTCATCGCCTGAACAACAAACACACCAACCGAACTCTAGACTCGACATAGAGATTGGTCATATTCTGAGTGACTTCTGCTTCCTAGGCAGGGGAAAGACTGAAGCAAACACTGGAGAGAATAAATGATAAGTTTATATGAGTAGAACCAAATTACAAATGTAAATGACAAATTTCAATCAACAACAGGGGAGCTGAACACATTACAGCAAAGTCTCCCACTGGAGTGCCACACAGCCACCGGGAAGGATAGCAGCCTTCAGGTCCTGATGGCCACTTAAAAAATACATCCATCACTTCTACTCAGACAAGTGGCCATGATATATTGGAAAGGAAAAAAAGCAAGGTGCAGAATAGTATGTAATATGTCATACATTTTTTGTGGCTAAATTAAAGCAACAACAACAACGAAATAAATCAATACCCCAAACTGATTTAACACGGCAATACTGCAAACATACTAAATCAATGTACTTCCTGTTTCCCCTCTACAATTTCACTGAGGCTAAGACTTGAGGCCCACTATCCCAAGGGAGAGGGTGGCAACACCCAAGAAAGAGAAATGCCAGCACAGGGAAGAAGGAGGATGTGGCACCAGATGAGCACACCCCTCAAACAGGAACGGAAAGAAACAAAAGCAGAAAGGGGAGAAATTCAGAGAGAACAGGGCCTGCCTGGTGTCCCAGAGGTTTTCTTTGGGTCACAGTGGAGAGAGAGAGAGAGAGAGAGAGAGGGAGAGAGAGAGAGGACAAAAGGGAGAGAGAGAGAGGACAAAAGGGAAAGAGAGAGAAGCAGTGGTGGTGGAAGGAGAGATACCTGGGTTAACGGGGGAAAATCCAAGTAAAGTGTTTTTTGCTCCACTTCCCACTTGGTTGATGATGTCATCTTGCAGAGTAAGGGAGAATTACAGTAAGACGCACGCTCACATTGCACTTCGAATAGTTGTTCTTTTTTTTTTTTTTTTTTTTTTTTGAGACAGGGTCTTCCTCTGTCACCCCAGACTGGAATGCAGTGGCACCATCACAACTCACTGCAGCCTCAACCTCTGGGGCTCAAGTGATTCTCCCACCTCAGCCTCCTGAGTAGCTGGGACTACAGGCACATGCCACCATGGCTGGCTACTTTTTCTATTTTTTGTTGAAGCAACGTCTTCCTATGTTGCCCAGGCTGGCCTCAAACTCCTGGGCTCAAGCAAACAGCCTGCCTTGGCCTCCCAAAGTGCTGTGATTACAGGTGTGACCCACTGCACCCAGTTGTATACTTGTTTTCTGTTGGTATTGGAAAGCTATAACTGACACATATTACTTTTGTAATGAGAGACAGATAGAGATAGAGTCAGACATAGAGACAGACAGAGAGAGAGAGGCACTAAGGTATATAAGAACACAGTTTGGTTGCAGAGTTGAGCTTTTTTTTAACTCCCAAGGACTAAAGAACTCTATGTTATTGACCTAAAATCTACGACTATTTAGAAGAACATCAATAACAGCTAACACGTACTGAACATTTTCCATGAGCCAGGTGTTATATTAAGAGCTTCATTTATTTATCTTTATTTAATCCTTACAAAAGCCCTGTAAGGTTGATATATTTTACAAGCAGCAGTAAGGCTTGGGAGGTGAAGTAACTGACCCAAAAGAACTCATCCAGTAAATGATGGACACTGGGCTGAACAAGGCCATCCAATTTCTGAACCCACACATTCCACGACTGCGCCACACGCCGCCTCCCACCACAGACCAGCTGGGCTTTAACAAGTTCGTTTTGCTGGTGTGTATAATGACAAAAGATTCAATCGTATCATACAAACTTTCTTGGCCCCAAATGAAGGAATAGTGACTAGAGTGAAAGCACATCGTCAGAAACACTTCCACGTGCTGAGACAAGTGAGGGGCTCAATTCAGGAAACAGAAGCACTGAGCCACAACTCATCCAGTATCATTTTTCTCACCAGCCCTGATTTTTCTCACTAAAATTCCTGCAGCCAGCAGCATCACAGCTTCATTTTGCAACAGGGACAGTTGGGCATTAAACCCTCCCTGCTTGCCTGGCTCCACAACAGCTCAAGCAACCTTCAAGCACTGTTTTTGAGGCTCTGTTACTACAACATCATCTCCTCAGCCCCCACTCTTGATTACAAGCCTATTTCTCTTAACTAAACATAAAGCAATCTCTCACTGAAGTTTCTTTGCTTGTAATCCTCTGCCCATTTTTTTTTTTCTGATTAAAGAAAATAAGTAAGCTCCTAGCACAAGCCTTGAACACAGGTAGGCATTTGTGGTAGGCAAAATGATGGCTCCCCAAAGCTGCCAAGCCCTCATTTCTGGAAGCTATGAATATTTACCCTACATGGCAAAAGGGACTTTGGTGAGACGTAATAAAGGTTAAGGACCCCGACCTCAGGAGATTATCATGAATTATCGGGTTGGGCTCTCAATCAATCTAGACACATGAGTCCTTAAAAGTAGAAGAGAAAAACAGAAGGGCGAGTAAGAAAAATACGACGATAGGAAAAGATTCAGGAAAGCTTGAAGCATGAGAGGGACTGGAGCTGTTGTTGCTGGCTTGAAGGAGGAAGGGGGCCATGAGCCAAATACAGTCAGCAGTCTCTAGAAGCTCAACTGACCTCCACAAAGGAAGAGATCTGAGTCCTGCGACTGCAAGGGACTGAACTCTCTGAACAGTCTCCAGAAATGAACACAGCCCACTGGCACCTTGACCGTAGCCCCAGGAGCTCTGCACTGGACTTCTGATCTAGAGAAGTGTACGATAATTAATTAGCATGGTTTTAAGCTGCTAAATTTGTGGTAATTTGTTACAGCAACAATAGAAATCTAATATAGCATTCAAAATACAACTGTTTTTTGATGGAAACATGATGAAATAAGCTTTGTTTATGCAGCAAAAGAAATCATGACAGTAAGGGTGTATGTCCCACTGAATAAAACAGAATCAAGAGATCCTCTCTGATACACACATTAATGGATAAATAAATAAATGAAGAAAGCTCTTCTTTACAGTAGAAAGCCAACTAATAAATGTAGAAAGATGCAGGTGGAGAATCATCAATGGCTGTCAAAACTAGTGGGCAAAAGTCTGAGGAGGACTTTTATATAGTCTCAACATATCACTCCAAAGAGTTCTTATTAAAGAGAAAGAGTGCAGAAACCTCAGAGACACAACCTTAACCAGGTGGTCAAAGTTAACATCGCCAGTCCTGGGACAAACTGACATCATGTGCCTTTTGATATGATATACTCAGGAAAGATGCATTATGTTACATGTATAAATCTGATCATGAGGAAGCATCAAATGAACCCAGATTAAGGAACAAAATGACTGATCTGTACTCTTCAAAAATGTTAAGGTCAAGAAAGATAAAGATTGAGAAACTGTTCCAGATTTAAAAAGAAAAGAGACATGACAGCTAAAGGCAATGTGTGATCTGGCTTAGATCCTGGACCAGGGTAAAAAATAGCTAACAGGGTTATTATTAAAACAATTGACAAAATTAGAATATGGACTGTGGATTAGATAATGGTACTGTGTCAATGATACACTGTCTGATTTGATAACTGCACTGTGGTTATATAAGAGAATGTCCATGTTCTTAGAAAATACACTCTGAAACATTTAGGGGTGAAGTACACCGTGGCCCAACTTACTCTCGAATAGTTTAGGAAAAAAATGAGCAGATGCAAAAATATAAATACATAGAGAGGATAAGGCAAATGGGGCAAAACGTAAACATTTAGGGAATTGGTGTAAAAGGAATAAGACAGTTCCTTGTTCTATTCCTGCAACTTCTTCTAAATTTAAATATCAACATAAAACGTTACACAAAAAACCCTGAAAACTACCCTTAAAATTTTTGTGTTTATATTAGATGCACTGTTATACGATACAGAGAATTTTAAAGAAAGAAAACATGAGTTCAATGAGTTTAATTTTCTCGAACACAGTATGTAACTGGCTAGGTGACTTTTTTCAATTAATGCTGTTACTATGCAATAATACCTTGCACACAGTAGGCAAGCAATAAATACCTGTAGACTGAACATCAAGTAATTTACTTCTAGTAGGAAAGTCAGCATCCCAAGTAAAAGCATGGAGATATATGGCATGATATGAAATACAAAATTTAAAAAATTAACCTAAAGTGTGAATGAACCAGAAAAATGAGGTGATTAAGCACCCTTGCTTTGAAATTGGACTGGCAATGCAGATTTGAAATTCAATGTAATCATTTAGTATACTGCTTTTGGGGCAAGTTGTTTAAAACATCCCTAAGCCTCAGTTTGCTTATCTATGAAATGGGGATAATAATAAGATTCACAGGGCTACTGTAAAAATTAAAGAATCACTCTCCAAGTGGTCCCTTCCTTAGAGTTCAACTGGATGCTCACAAATGGTCTTGTTGAACAAACTGACCCATATAGTACTTATCAGTATAGATCGTTCCTCATACATAAAATGCCTTCTGAACATTATTTATGCCCAGCCATATCCACTGTCTTCCAAAGCACTTAAATCAGTGCCAATTCTTGAAACCTTTCTTGACAGTCATGATATTCAATCACCCTATGACTCATTCATTCGACAAATATTAATAGATACGGCAGTAAACAAGACATTGTCATATCCTACTCTCATAGAAATTATAATGCTAATAAGAGACAATGCAATAATAATATAAGAAAGAAACAAATATCATAATGTCAAAGAGCATGACAATGGATGAGGGCAGATGGCAGGAAGCAACTTTAGGGCAATTGTGAAAATAAACTTAAACTGAGACCCAAATGATAAAGTGGAACCAAACATGTAAACACCTGGAGAAATGACCTTCTGGCAGAGGGAATGTGAAGTGCAAAAGCCCTGAGGTGGAAAAGAGGCTGAAGTGTTTGAAACACAGAAAAGGTGCCAGTGTGGCCAAAGTGGGGGGTGTGGGGGAGGTGGGAGTAGAAAGGGTCAAAGGTGCAGGAAAAGGCCAGATTATGAAGGAGACGGTAAGTTACTGGGGTTTTATTCTATGTCCAGGATAGGGTTTTATAACTGTTTCTTCTTATGGTGGACATTTCATGGGCTTCTATGAGCTCTCCACACAATAGGTACTTAATAAATACTTGCAAGGTGTATAAGGTAGAAAAGAAGCCAGGAGGGAAACGAAGCCAACACTCTAAGACACTGGATGATGGCTTCTGTCACTAACATGTACACATGCTCCATCAACCTGAACTTCAGATCAACAAGGCTGTTATACTGCATGAAAACAGAGTTGTCATGGCAACTCTAATTAGATGGTTTTCATTCCAAGGAAGATGAACTAAATCCTGCACTTTTGAGCTGGTTTGGCTCTCTAAAATACCTGCAAAAATTGCAGTCCTCTATAAGTTGGAACATTTAGTACAAGGAGTACCCAACTTACCAACAAAAGGGGTCCCTAGAGTTTGCTTATTTGTTAGGAGCTTGCAGAATGCATTTCCTCTAGAAATAATATTGTAAAGAAGGCAGGTTCTTAGGACAACCGACAAAAGCTTCTTAAAAATTCATAAAATGGCAGAAATACTGTATATATGCACTGAGAAAATAATAGAAATAAGTTCTTTTAAAATATAGCAATTAAACAAAAATTAAGTCAGAGCTTTTAACTTATCATGATGCTGTTATCTGAAGAAAATAAAGTTTAATTAGAAGAAAATTAAGAGAGAAGTGGAAAATTTAGTGAAGATTCCATTAAATAATTCTGGGCACCATCGAGGCTTTTAGAGGTTAATGCTATTAATTTTTAAATTAGTATTACTTTGGATTCAGGTGTCTCTGAGAGCTTGGGTCATGATCATGGTCCTTTCTGGCTCAGAAACAGGAGAGTAAAACATGAGGAAGGGCTATCCTGAGGTTCCTCGAGGAAATGGAAAACATTAAAAAGAAAGATGGCTTAAAATATAGTTACAGGTAACTATGAAAACCTGAAAAAGTAAAATGAGGGAGAAAGGGAAGGAGGAACTCCCATGAGAGCAGAAAAAAGCAGAGGTGTGGAAACTGGTTCACCTATGACAGCTTGATTATTACCTAAAAATCAGGGAGTGAGAAAGAGAGAGGGAAAGAGGTAGGGGAGAGAAGAAGAAAATAAATGACAAAGGGAAGGAGTGGAAGGGTAAAACCCAAAGACTGACTGGTCGTGGATAGATGTAAGAGAAAAAAGTTTTCATTCATTTATTCAAAAAATGAGATGTTTGGAAATTAAATCGCACACTCTTTTAAAATGAATTATGTACTTTGTATAACCCTGTGTCATCCCAAATGCCTAGCAGACTGCTTTGAATGTAAGAGAGTTTAAGAAATTGTTAAACATATCAGTGCTGCATCAACAACAGCTAACACATATTAAATGCCCATTATGTATGAAGCCTCTTACGTATATTATCTTATTTAATTTTCACAACATGAGACGGTTATTAGATCTGTTTTAAAGTTGAGAAAACCAAAGCTTAGACAAGTTAAAGAATTTGCTTAAGGTCCCACATAACTAGTAAATGATAAAGGCCACATTAGAACAAAGTCTGGTTCCAAAGTGCACACCACTCCTAATCCCTTGTTCTCTATCTATCTCAGTAAATATTACTAAGAAAGGAAAGAACTACAAAATCCAGAACCTTACATGAATCTATATATTGGATTAAATTGCACAAAGCTACACACACACACACACACACACACACACAAATGCAAGTGAAAAAGATGATTAAAACTGAACAGGGTCTAGTCTAGTTAGTATATAATCAATTCTGCTTGACATTCATTGATGTAGAATTAATAATAATATGAATTCATATCCCCAATTGCTTTCTCTGGAATCTTTCTCCTTTTATCATATTTAAACATGGGAAATATGGGGCCTGCAATGAGTGCTTGGGGAGGGCAACAGTTACAGGAAAAATTTCACTTGCCAAATTGTATAAGAATGATCAGAAAAAGCATTTCACAAAATCCAACACAATTTGTGTTTTTTTTAAAAAAACCTCAGCAAACCAGGAGTAGAAAAACTTATTCAAGTTGATAAAGAACATCAACAAAAATCTTACAGCAGACAAAAAGACTAAATGTTTCCCCACCTAGGACTGCGAACAAGGCAAGAATGTTTGCTGTCACCACTCTTATTCAAAATGGTACTGGAAGTCCTAGCCATTTCAATAAAGCAGGAAAAAAGGCATACATATATCAGAAAGGAAAAACTAAAACAGCCCTTATTTGTGCAAGACATGATAGTCTACGCAGAAAATTCCAAGGAATTTATAAAAAAAACTCACAGAATATTCTCATGAACACAAGGTCAACAAGGTTGTTACAAAATCAACATACAAAAAGTTAATTGTATTACTATATACCAGCAATGAACACATGGAAATCAAAATTTTAAATGCAATATGATTTTTATTTGCTCTCAAAAAATAAAAAGAAATATCTAAACATAATGCAAATACAAAGAGGCAGCACAAGAGAGTTCTTTTGTGGTGCTAGAACAGTTCTATATCATGATTGTAGTGGTGTTTACATGAATCTATATGATTAAACTGCACTAAGCCACACACACACACATGCACACACATACCCGTACACATATGTTAACACAGGTTAAAAAGATGATGGAAACTGACTAAGGTCTAGTCTAGTTGCCAGTAACATGCCAATGTCAATTTCCTGATTCTGATTATTGCACTACAGCCATATAAAATGTCACCAATGAGGGAATCAGGTGAAGGATGCATAAGACTCCACACCATTTCTGCTAACTTCCCGTGAATCTTTATTTCAAAATAAAAAGTTATTTTTTTTAAAGCAAGTTAAAGTTCTAGTAATGGATATTTTCCATTTGTAGAGTATTTTTTTAAAATATAGAAAACCAAGTAAATTTCACCTCCTTGTTTCCCTTTACAGATAAAGAGGTTTTTTATGTCCAAGCAGTCAATGACAGAACCAGGCATGGGTTCCAATAAAGAAAGAAACAACAATAATAAGAACTTTAAAAAAGTGCTTACATTAGAAATGTAAATAAACCAAAAGTGTATTTTAATTCTGATATCCCACGTCTGTTACTATTTTTTAATCCTATAATATACATCTTAAGTTCACATTTTAAAAAAGAAATGGTATAAAAGCGTATTTTAATAAAGTAAAGCAAAATTTAAATAATTAGTAGAAGTTAATTAGGTCTGACCTGGCAAGAAATTATATTCCTTATTAATATTATATATTCTCCCTTTTGTCAATGTAATACAGCATTTCCCCTCCTTGGTCTCACTAAATGCTTTATGTTACTCACATATTAAGTTATTGAAATTCCATTATTTCTGACAATTTGCATGTATGTCTCAAAAATGGTAGGCAAATGACTCTATTTCTTATGCAAACTACCTCTGTAGATTAAGAGAGTCCTACATAGCATCCACTGAGTTCTTAGTAGGCACTTTAGTGTTCAGTTTCTTACCAGGTTCCCAAATAGATATCTCCATATAAAAGCTTAATAATTTATATATATATATATATATATATATATATATATATAGAGAGAGAGAGAGAGAGAGAGAGAGAGAGAGAGAGACAGGATCTTGTTCTGTCCAGTAGCATGATCTGAGCGCACAGCAACCTCTACGTCCTGGGCTCAAGTGATCCTCATACCTCAGTCTCCCAACTAGCTGGGACCACAGATGCGTGCTACCACACCCAGCTAATATTTATATTTTTTGTTTGTAGAGACAGGGTCTCACTCTGTTGCCCAGGGTAGTCTTGAACTCCTGGCTGGGCTCAAAAGATCCACCTGTCTTGGCCTCCTAAAGTGTTGGGATTACAGGCACGAGCCACTGCACTCAGCCATAAAAGATTAATAATTGCCTAGCACCTTTTGGTAAGCCTCTTGCGATGTAGCTCAAATTAAAAGTTATAAGAATTACAATCCTCAGTAAGATTTTATGATTTCAGGAACACAGTTCTAATACTTCTCATTTTAACAGCTTTGTCAATCACACCTTAAGTGTCACCTGATACTGGACAATGTTTTCTAGAATAAAAATCTCTACTATTTTATATTAAAAATTGAACTACCATAATTTGCCCAAAAATGAGGGGGTTGGGAGCAGGAGATAAGGAAAGATTAGTTTCAAGGATAGAATATATACCTATAAATTGACTCTGGCCTTAAAAACTACTTTTAATGTTGATGCTAAAGATGAACTAAAAATATTATATTTTTACAACACACATTCATATTATCTGGTAAATGTAGAAAAAAATTCGAAAAAATACAAGAAAATATATAATTATTTGGGGCTTGGTCTGATGAAGGACAGGGTGAAAGAGAGACTTCACTATATCTCTTTTATAATTACTAAGATTTGAACCATGAGAAAGAATGTACTGTGGATGAAAAAACCTAAATTAAAAAACAAGTGTGCAAATGAATTGCTAGGAAAACAAAGCATAACCCAAGAAACCTAGAACCTGGAGCAGTACCTGGTGCATAGGAGGCACTCAAATGTTGAATAAATGAGTGGTTGAAATGAAATTTGTGAAATGTTTACATTTCCTTAAAAAATGGGCAAAATGTTAGCTGGGTGTGGCACATGCCTGTAGTCCCAGCTACTTGGGAGGCTGAGGCAGGAGTATTGCTTGAACCCAGGAGGCAGAGATTGCAGTGAGCCGAGATTACACCACTGCACTACAGCCTGGGCGACAGTGCGAGATTCCGTCTCAAAAAAAAAAAAAAATGGGCCAAATGATGGGCAAATATCTCAAGCAGAGGAGAGAATAAGTACCACCATGAGAAAATAGGCACACAATTCCAGAATATAGAATATTCTACAGGACAACTGATCTGGTTTTCTCAACAAGTCAATTTTATAGGGAAAAAAAATAGTAAGAGAGTGAGGATTGTTCTAGATTAAGAGACATGGGAAAGCAAAATCTAATGCTATAGACTATTTGAATCCTGATTTGAACAAACCAACCATTATAAACAGATATTTGCAAAAAATGAGGAAATCTAAATGTAGACTGAGTTAAATGGCAGTAAAGAATTACTGGTAACTTTGTTATATGTTAATATCAGTATTGTGATATAAAATTTTTCTTTATTTTTAAAAGATATATGGTAATCTATTAAGTGAAATGATAATGTCTGTGATTGGATTTAATATATTATAGGCCCCCATCCAAAGAAGAAGAAAGAAAGAAAAGAAGGAGGAGACCAGGCGCAGTGGCTCACGCCTGTAATCCCAGCACTTAGGGAGGTCAAGGAGGGTGGATCAACTGAGGTCAGGAGTTCGAGACCAGCCTGGCCAACATGGTGAAACCCAGTCTCTACTAAAAATACAAAAAATTAGCCAGGTGTGGTGGCAGATGCCTGTAATCCCAGCTACTTGGGAGGCTGAGACAGGAGAATTGCTGGAACCTGGGAGGCAGAGGTTGCAGTGAGCCGAGATCACACCACTGTACTCCAGCCTGGGCAACAAGAGCAAAACTCTGTCTCAAAAAATATATATATAGAAAAAGAAAATAAGGAAAAAATGATACATGGGTAACTATGACCAAATGTTGTTACATATTAAGAATGACTATCTGGGGTCCACTATACTATGTTCTCTGTTTCTATGTATGCTTGAAAACTCTCAATCAAAAAATCATTTTTAAGTCAAAAAACTAACTCAACATAAAGACAGCAGTTGATCTCTTGGAGTCTAGAGTTTTCAAAACCTAAGTGACAACTCTGTTTTTTGAGAACCAATGGGAAATCAGGACGACAGATGAAATTCTGTGTCCCCTCTGCTTTTGGCAACTATTTGCTCAGGGAATATAAACTCATTTTAATGATCCAAGAAAAGTATATGATACACTTAAAGAACCAGATCATATAGATTGCATTCTGAAATCAGATTTAAAATATTTGAATTGTCTTTACCACTGGCCTTTATTGGCATAAGGAATTAAGAGTTAACACTGGGATGAAATAACTTTATATTTCTGTTCCAAAATTTCTGTCAAGTGTTCTGCTCAAATGTTTAAACTGTTTTGTTTAGAAGAAATATAATCATTTCAAGAAATCTGCTCTGAGGAAGCATTCTTACCCACTGTTCTTTCGGAGATTCATTTTTAAGGGACTAGTCAAAACTATTTCATGACAGCTTTCCTACTGTACTTCAGTTTCATGGAACACCTAATCCAGGACCTTCCATTGACACTATTTGGAGGAGGGAGGCTTGTTTGTCTTCACTGTTCCTTTCTCTTGCATTTTATAATGCTTTCTCTCTTAAGGGAAAAAACAGAAAATGATTCTTTTTTCACTGAAAACCAAAGTCCCTGGAGCACATGCTTTTGGCAGCTTTCTCTTGAGTTGTGAAGGTGAATACTATCTCCTGCTACCACCTTTGCCAAATGAAAGACTCTAAGGCCTTCTTTAATATTTAGCTCAACCATCAGCATGCCTCGACGAAAACTCTACACCTTAGCCTTTCTGGAAGTTACAAGCACTCTCTTCTGTTCTTCTGGTGCACTGCATTCAAAACTTGCAGTAGTGTAGCATAATTTTGCATTTCATATGTTGTTTTCCCTCCCTAGATTGTGAGCAGCTCATGGGCACAAATTTGTCTTTCCTGTTCTCCAAGTTGTAGGACCAAGCTCCATCCCAGGCACATAATAGGTACTGAATACCTTATAAATTAATAAAAGGCAGGAAAGCAGGGAGGAAAACCAGGGAGGACAGGTCTCCCCTTGCAGGGTGTACTTTTTCAAGGGGCTAAGTACTGAAAAGACTTAAGTACTGAAAAGATTTAAGGGAAGCCACAGTGCCAGTGAGCCATATATAAGCCCAGGGACTCCTACATTCCAGGAAGGAAGTGCAAAAAGAATGGCGAGTTCCTCTTTTAGACACAATGGGAATGGAATCACAGGTTGACAATTATAACAGTTAGGGGTATGTGAGTTAGGTACCTAATTATACCTAGACCTTTGCTTTCTGTTACATTTCTCTCCATATTAATTATTTAAAATATAGATATCTAACCTTACAGTTTAAGATTATTTTACTAAATAATTTTATTTCCAGAAAGGAAAATCTCCTAAAATCTCCTTCCCAGGTAACACACGCCTGTATCTCAATCCCTAGGATTGAATTACGTAGCATGATCAACTAAATCACTGTCTCCTAATGGCAGGAACCCTAACTGCAGGCCAAATATCTAAGAAAAAACATAGTCTTCAGTACTGGCCCTGAGGAATAAGGAACTTCTCAATGGCTGGATGAGTGTCTGAACATGGGTGTCCAGTGACTGCATGCTGAAAGGATGAGTAACATGACAACAAAACCGTGCATTTACAGCATACACATCAGAGTCTACTGATCTGGCAGGCCTCCCTCCTCCCTCTCAGTTGGCAATGCTTATAATTCAGTGTCCAGAAATATAACAATTATTACTGTTCCTTATCAAGGTAACCCTTTTTCCTCAGGCCACACCTTCCACCGGGAATCTGAAGATCAGGCTAAAGTCCAAAGTCTCTATTATCGTCAAAGGCCCCACCTCCAATTTGTGGGGTGACAATCCTAGCAGATTGCTAATAGATGATCATAAACTTCTCCACCCAATGCAGCTACTGTAGAAAACATTACCTCAGAGGTAAACCAAGTAATCATCATCCCCACTCCACCTCCACTCTGAGGAAGAATCAGGAGACTGAGAAAGATGTTGACTTCTGCTATGGACACACACTCCTAGCTTGCCCACCTTTAGCCGGTAAAGGGTCTCTGAGCTGTGGAAATGAGAAATGACAGCAACTGTGAATAGTGAGCTGGTCATGAATATCAAAAGTTGTATTGTTGCAAATAATTTGCGAGGAACCCTCAGACCGAATTTAGCCTCATTGTACATTTCAGGCAACTGAGGCCCAGCCACATTAAAAGAGTTGCCTGAGAACACCAAGCTTGAAGGCAGAGTTGGGACTAGAACAACTTGCCCATGCTTCCAATTTCTGGGGAGAAAGGGTGCCAAGGAACAAAGAGAAAAGAGGGGTGAAATCTACAATTGTTCACCAGGAACTGAGGCATTTAGATACATGTCAGAGGTTGCCATTCCATCACCCTACTTGGCAACTCCAGAGCCCCTGCTCACCTGGGAAGGTTTGGCGAAATCCTACACATGTACTCAGAGGCTACAACTGTTAGTAAGCTAGAACTGTTCAGGAACTTACACGATCTGAAGAATATGAGAAAAGGGTAAGCACTGATGCAGGTGTGCAAGAGAAGGAAAAGAAAGAAAAGCAAGGGAGTGAGGGAAGGGGGAAAAGGAAAGGAAGGGAGGGAAGGGGAGGGGAGGAGAGGGGAGGGGAGGAGAGGGGAGGGGAGAAGAAGGGAGAAGAGGGGAGGGGAGGAGAGGGGAGGGGAGGAGAGGAGGGGAGGGGAGGGGAGGGGAGGGGAGGGGAGAGGAGGGGATGGAAGAGAAGGGAGAAGGAAAGAAACAAATTATAGGAAAGGTACAATAAAGGAAGAATTTGCCTAGAAGGCAGTGCCTCAGGGGACCCCTTCTGGATATGGGAAAGACTGGGTCAGCAGGGAGTCCCACCAGGCTGGCTTCTGATTCTAAGTTGTGCAAACTAGGGTTAGAATCTTTCTTTAAATAAACAACAACAAAAATTTTAAAGGTCTCAAAACCACTGTCCTACAGAACTTACAAATTAAACTCAACAATTTAGCTTTCTTTTTCCTTTCATAGCAATATTCAGTTAGGAAACATTTCATAAACATAAACAGCCTGTTATAGATACAACATCTTGAGCTGGGATCCCTCTGTCCCACCCCAGGTCTGCTCTGACTGCAGCCAGGCTGTCCTGGACCTGCATTAACTCTAGAGAGCAGTACCAGGAGCTAACCACCTGCCTGAAAGTATCTTCCTATCACGGCTCAGTGAAATCTGCTGCAGGTAATCAACTCCATTCTCACAAGTGTGTGTATGTGCATAAACACATACACACACACACACACACACAAACACACACCCTTTAACACCCTCTCCCCTCATTCTTGATGAAATGCTTAGAAAACACATATTCTCTTTGTATGTATGTATGGTCTCTCTTTGTTCCATTTGTGAAGGAAAGAAACAAAATGAAACAAAAATGAAAACAATAGCAAAACTTAGGGTCCTAAATCACAGAGAAGCACAGAAGTAATTAACAGTGAACTAGACATACCTGAATTTAAAAAGAAGAAGTGAAATTAGATCTTATTAACAGGCTATCCAATCAAACTTAAAATCCTTTGGAAGTATCCAGAAATAACCATCAAAGTATTCACAAAAATATTTAAGAATATTCTCTGATTTAACTTTATTTTTTTTCCCTCAAGTGCCAACATTCAAAATATTTATCTGTGCAAATCAAGTTAAATATTTTTTGAGCACCTACCGCGACACAGTACTGGATTAATGCTATTCCTTGCTCAAGTTGGTTGATTTATTTTTATTTATTTTTTGAGACAGGGTCTTGCTGTCATCCAGGCTGGAGTGCAGTGCTGCAATCATGACTCACTGCAGCCTCAACTGCCCTGGACTCAGGTGATTTTCCCACTTCAGCCTCCTGAGTAGCTGGGACTATAGGTGCACGTACATCATCCTCCCAGCTAACGATGCTATTCTTAGTTTTTTCCCAGAACCATCATCCTAGGATTTTTTTTTTTAAGTAGAGATGAGGTCTTGCTATGTTGCCCAGGCTGGTCTTGAACTCCTGAGCTCGAGTAATTCTCCCACCCTGGCCTCCCAAAGTGCTGGGATTACAGGTGTGAGCCACCACACCAGGCCTCAAGTTTGTTGCTTTAAATAATTTTTGTAGTTTATGTGACTTCTCATAGACCAGTCGTTTTGTCTTCTAAGATATTTCATGCTTAAGTATTCAGGGAAGATACTAGTATAGTGGTTTTAAGTCCTCAGATTTGGAGTCTGAACGACTGGCTTCAATTCCTATTCTGTCACTTGGCAAGAGAGTAACAGTACCTACCTCACAGGGAGATTGTGAAATTAAATGAAATAATGCATGTGAATAACTAAATATTGTGCTTGGCACATAGCAAGCACTCAAAGAATGTTAGATGCTATTCTCTCCCTCTCCTCCTTCATAATAGCAGTAGTAGTAGAAGGGGGAGTAGTTGTCGTAATGGTACTAAACACTGGCGAAGACTTGTAAGAGTAGCAGCAAATAATGTTGTAGAAGTGGAAAATACTGGCAAAGTCTCACAGGATTTGTAGTTAGGTAGGACTGGGGTCAAATCCTAGTACTGCCATTTAATCAGGGCTGCTGCAGGCATATAAGGAATCTTTGTGCAAATTATAAAAGACGTCATCCCTGGAAGATAGGTGACAAACAGACTCCCCTTCCTTTGGAGAGAGGAATGTGCCAAAGGAAGACACATGACTTGGCCGGAAGAGCAGCTGGGCAAATGGAGCACTGGTGGGGTTTCAGCCTCCACTCACCACCTCATCCGTCAGTATCAACATCACCACCATCAAGAACCCGGAAGAAAAACTAAGGCTCAGAAAAGCCATGGACAATTGTGGTCAATATTTAATTCTCCATTCCTGATCACTCTAATATTACTAAATTCTGTTTGTCTAACAGAGAGTCTTAGGCCACAGCTCAGATCACGGTACCTCCCCCTTTGCAGAAGTCTCCTGGATCTCTACCTCTTGCTGAATTACACACAAATTCCTCAGGCTGGCATTCGGGTTTCCAAGGGTACCTATTTAACTTTGAGCTTTATTTCCTCTGGCAACCTGGCTGCTTTGCAAATAACTGCCCTATCCTTTCCTACCTTTGCCAGAATATAGGTACTACGAAAACATAGATTTTTGTCTATATTGTTCAAATACATATTCCAAGCACCCAGAAGAGGGATTGGCATATAGCAGGTACTCGACAAATACTGGAAAATAAATGCATTTGCTCATTGTAGGCCCGTTTGCCTGGAAACCCCTCCAGCCATCAAGATTTTATCCTTCCTTCAATCTCAATTCTACATGAAAGCCTTCCTAAGTCCTACTTGATTTTTCCATGGAATAAATTAAACAAATGGAATAATTTTAACAAACTAATTTGAAAAGAAAGCTAGCAACAGAATTTTTAATATTTTAAAAGCTGAAGTATTAATAAAAGCATTTACACCTCTAGAACTAGCCAAATTATTCTAATATTCTTTAGGAGAAATAAATTTCTATTCATCCATTATTGCTGTAAGTCAGATACATTTATCTGTCTATCTATCTATACAGACATACATATAAAATAAACATCATAGCTTGCTAGTGATTATTTAACTAAAACAAGCAAAGTTACTTAGCTTCACTCCATACTCTATATAAGGTTTGGGACCTAACTGAGCTTAAACTTAAGACCATATTAATTTCATAGAAAGAACTGCACTGAGGCTCAGATGGTGGGCTCTGGTATCAGACATACATTGTGAGGAACTTAGGCAAGTTAATCTCCCTGTGCTTTCTTTATCTGTAAAATAGGGGTAATAATAGTACTTACTTACTTTACTTATTTATTTTGAGATGGGGTCTCACTCTGTCACCAGGCTGGACTGCAGTGGTGCATTATCTGCTCACTGAAACCTCCACCTCCCAGGTTCAAGCAATTCTCCTGCCTCAGCCTCCCGAGTAGCTGGGACTCCAGGCACACACCACCATACCTGGCTAATTTTTTTTGTATTTTTAGTAGATACAGGATTTCACCATGTTGGCCAGGATGGTCTTGATCTCTTGACCTCATGATCCACCTGCCTCTGCCTCCCAAAGTGCTGGGATTACAGGCATGAACCAGCGTGCCCGGCTGTACTTGCTTTTTTAGTTAGGCTAGGTTAGGCAATGCTGCAGTAAGAAAAGCCCCTTTTTCCCAATATCAATCAGAGAATGTCTTATTAAGACAATAAATCACAGAAAGTCAGCTACTTGCATGAATGACCACACAGGGCAGTTGTCTTCAATGACCTAGTGATCCAATTTGGCCAGCAGAATCTGATTTTAAAAAGAAGTTTTTTGTTTGTTTGTTTTAACCAGCTCAACCTGAAAGTGACGCTGTCAACTCTGCTTGTATATCACTGACAAGAACCAGTTACATGCAAGGTCCAGGCCCATATGGGGGGCTGGGAGTTATGGGAAGTATCATTTTCTATGTTTCTAGCATGCAGGAATATGAAATGGGATTTGGTGAATTCAAAATATTACTTCTGTTATAACTACCTGATAAGGTTGATGCATAGACTGAATGAGATAATAAATGTATAGCTCTTAGAACATACCTGATACACAGTAAGTACTCAATAAAGGTTTGCTAAAGCTAGAAAATAAGTGCTACTATTATATGATAACACAAGATACTTATATTCAAAAATTTCCCACCAAGTGAAATTTCAGGCTGAATTAGAATTCAGTGACTAATTTCTCTGCACTTATCTGGGCATCTGAAAGGACTTTTTTCGTAAGTATGTTGAGAAAACATAGGACAAAGAACCAGGATAGTCCCCACAAATGACTCCAGCCCTGGCACATACTGTGGGTAACCGGTGAGTCCCCCGTGCTTATACTTCTCCTGAAGGTTCGTAGAAAATGCACTCTGTAACACTGCTTCTGTTTCAGAGATCAGAACAATTCTGGAATTCTCTGAGGTCTTGACCTAAACATCACATTTTCATACCATCTACTGCCAGCCTCTAGCTTAATGCAAATACAAAATTACATTTTTCTCTAGAAAGCTATAAAACATTTAAGTAGGATAAATAAGGATTTTTGTTCCAAGATGGACATTACAGACAAAATGAACAGACTGGTAACTTACGGGGAGAAGATAATGACAAAGACTCACATAAAAGATTAGTATCTGAATATGTAAGTAATTCCAACAAATAAGAACAAATGTAAAAATAGGTTAAAAAAAACAGAAGGGGAAGCTTAAATGGGTAAAAGCAAATAAGCAATGATCAGCCTACCAGTAATCAGAGAAATACAAATTAAAGCAAGATACTGTAATGATTGGCAAAAATGATAAATTTGGGTAATACAAAGTATTGGCAAGCATATAGGAAGACAAGCATCCTCAAGCGCTGCTGGTGGGATTCTAAACTGGCGCAGCCTTTCCGGAAGAGCAATCTGGCGGTGCTCTAAGGATGTTCATCCCAGCAAGCTAAGACAACTGGGCTGCTTATCACCATCGGAATGGAAAGAAGAGTGTGGTGGATGCCTGCCATGGAACCCCCACATGGCAATCAGGTTCAACAATGTAAATGTAAAAGGAAAGCTTTTAAAAGCATAAAGCCAAGTGAATGTATGAAACAGAATAAGAATTTCAGTGTATCACCTATATAAATGAAAAATCTCTCTTATGTAAAGTATACAAAACAATCCACTATATTTTTAAGGGCATACAAATAAATAAGAACATTGTTAATGGGAATGGGAATAGAGTGGAGATGGAAGCTGAAAAAGTAAAAAGATGAAAACAAAAGCAGAACCATGTACAGACTGGTAGTGATGACAATGTGCTATCAACTAACAAGTATGATGAATTCAGCTCTCTAACCCAAGGTGCCAGAGACACCCACCCTCACGCAAAAAAGCAGAAAACCATTTGCCAAAATTATTTGGTACTCATCCGTGAGGGTCTTCCTAAAATTCATGACTGACATACGTAGCTAAACGAAATAAAATAGGCTGTGGGATGACAGTGATCTGAATTGAGTTTTCTAACTACTAGAGATCGCAACTGTTTCTCAGCAGCCTTTAAAAGTGAGCCCTTTTCTTGTGGAATTAATTGATAAATGCTTTGAGATGAGAAACCCAGATCCTAAAATATAAGGCCAAACATATTCAAAGAGAACGAAAATAAGTAAATTAAGTGCATTCATTATAAAGGTCAAGGTACAACCTGTCACCTTAGCTCACTCTGACACTTCATTTTGGCTTTCTTAATTCTAGTACGTCTTAATTTGGGCACATTCTTACCCTATACACAAGAGAGGATGTGTCCCGTAATGATACATCAGTAAGAAGGCATTCTTTCTGTGGAGGTATGTGAGGACACAGGTGAGGTTAAGATACAAAATACATGCTGGTGCTCTGCCATAATCAACTGCAGTAAAACAAGGCAGGAATAGTTCCGTGATTGAAGCACTCAAGGCATATATACTTGAGGTAATGTTTTACAGGGTTTTTATATTGTACTACCTGTTGAAGATTTTTATTTAAGTCTCTGTTTTCTCTCTTTTTAAGTCTGAAGAAAGGACAGTCCTGACTATTTGTATTCATAGGTTCCAATTCTTTTTCATATTTAAAGATACTCTGTTAACAAGTTAAATAATGCCATTTCCTCCCCCAGCTGCATGTGCTGAATGAACAAAAGCCTCCAACTAAAATGTTCTCATCGTGTAACTAGAGCAACATTACGAAGTCCAACTTGGGTAAGTCCAATTTACCCAGCTGTTTCTGAAGCAACTAGATGCCGGAATTTAAGTGGATTTTTCTATTCTTTGGGGAACTTCTTACTCAATATTATAGGAAAGTAGTCCTTGATAAAGCTATTGAGAAAAAGTCACATTTTAAAGGGGAGGGAGAGAGAGAAGATAGGGAAGGGGCAGGGGCATGGGAGGGAAGTAGGAGGGGGAAGGCTCCAGGAAAGGGAGGACTCAATGGGATGTGGGAAGAGACAGGAAGGGAGAGAGGCTGGGATCAGAGTTGAGGACTACTAATAGAGCAAGGCTAAAATAATCCAACACTAGGAACATAGTAAGTACCCCAGTCACGAATTTTATTCCATTAAGCAGTGCTTAGCCAAATCTTTCTGGCATCTTCTCTAGGATTTATTTTCATGCTCTGACCCAGTAGTGCTTTTCCATCTGGTCTCATACTCCTTATCAGAGTGGAGGTGTAAATTGCATCCAGAGATTGTTCTGGGATCTCTGAGCACTCCCAGTTCTAAAAGCTTTTAACTTCCTCTGGCAAAGGATGCTCCTGACCTGCAGTTCGGAATTGTTCCCCTGGCCAACTGGGCCCCGTGGCTCACCCCACATGATTCCCCCAGTGACGAATACCCAGCTCTGTATCTGTACTGTGACCTCAGTGATCTTTCACCATTTGGAGCTTCATCTCTGTTTCATGGCCTGGCCTCTATTAATCCTCCTGTGTCTTGCCAGAGGCTTTGTCTTCATTTTGCAACCTGTTCCTGCTGATGCACTGCAGTTTTTTGCCAGCGTCTTTATAAGTCTTAAGACTTAAGAAATCTCTGGCAAGAAGCTGTGGAGGATTAGTTGAGGCTACAAAGTGCAGACGAGACTCCTGACAGAGCCAAAAGTTAAGAGTTTGGTGAAACTCTTCATTTTTTTCTTCCCTTTATATTAAAAAGCCACCTAAACACAACAGAAGAGCTTTAAGCAAAATTAACAATGGTCTCTTGGTGACAACTAAGGCCACAAACAAATAATAAATATAAATAATAAAAATAAATTTCTTCCTATGCATGCAGAGTATTAGGGCACCATGTAACACCTAGACCGGCTTCATATCCTCTTTGAGTGCGCACTGACTTCCTCAGAAATATCATCTCTCTTGGCATCCCACTTGAAGATCCATATATAAAAAAAGAAATATAAATAAAAATGTGTGTGTAAGGCAGCAAACAAATGTTGAGGAGATTGGGTCCACATTAGCCATATGGTATTTTTGTATAAAAACAATCATTATGTGATATTAGGACCAAAGAAAATGAAATTCACATTCATTTCCAAAATCTGACAGCTTGTTTATTTCTGCTATCACGTTGCATACCAAAATTTCTTTCCTTACAGTCAAATCCTAAAAAAATTAAAAAGACACTTTAATACAACACAATAATGTATTACTTTTTATTTTTATTTTTTGAGACAGAGTTTTGCTCTTGTTGCCCAGGCTGGAGTGCAATGGCACGATCTCGGCTCACTGCAACCTCCACCTCCTGTGTTCAAATGATTCTTTTCAAGTGATTCTTCTGCCTCAGCCTCCCGAGTAGCTAGGATTACAGGCATGCAACACCATGCCTGGCTTATTTTTTGTATTTTTCTTTAGTAAAGACAGGGTTTCTCCATGTCAAGCTGATCTTGAACTCCTAACCTCCAGTGATCTGCCTTCCTTGGCCTCCCAAAGTGCTGGGATTATAGGTGTGAGCCACCATGCCCAGCTTACTTTTTTAAAAATGGAACACAGGACACAGATCCTTGGTTATTACCAAAATTCCCTCCTCTTTTTCTCCCCATTAAAAAACACATAGAGGCTGGGCATGGTGGCACACGACTGTAATTCCAGCACTTTGGGAGGCTGAGGCAGGAGGATCACTTGAGGTCAGAAGTTTGAGACCAGCCTAGCCAACATGGCGAAACCCTGTCTCTCCTAAACATACAAAAAAATTAGCCAGGCATGGTGGCGCGCACCTGTAGTCCCAGCTACTTGGGAGGATGAGGCAGGAGAATTGCTTGAAGCCAGGAGGCAGATGTTGTAGTGGACCAAGATTGCATCACTACGCTCCAGCCTGGGTGACAGAGCAAGACTCTGTCTCAAAACAAACAAACAAACAAACAAACAAGAAACCCCATAGAAACCTGGTGAACTAGTAAACAGCACAGAGCTTTTAATAAGACAAACGTAGTGTTAAATCTGTTTTTGGAAAGGTCAATGATGCTATCTATTGCTTGAATCTGATTGGCTGTTTCAGTCAAGTAGGCAAGAGGAAGTTATTTAAACTATTACTTATAGACGACGAAGCCAATTAATTGCTCTAGCAAGCTCCCAGGCTGGCTACTAACATGCACTTTACCCCTCTGGCTAATTAAGTGTGTGCACAGTATGATTACAAACGGATAGATCCTGGGAAATGATGTACTGCTTTTATTAACACGGAGTGAAGAAGAGAGTTAATATTTACACATGCCATTATATTTCATTCATTTGTCTAACAAATTATCTTTTGTAGCCTTCCATTAGTAGAGGGTAATAAGGGACAAACATGTATGGAGAGACACTTGGACTCAGTGAGATGCAAAAGGTGAATGATGATCAGTGAAAAATGAATACAGGAGACTCAGCAATGACTAATGAGGGGAAAAGAATTTAGTGAAGAAATACAATGTCCTGTCCTGGCTTCTCCTTCTTTTAGTGTTGTTCACTATCAATAGCCTAGAAGGTAGGAAGGATTGTTTTGGAAAGTTGATTCTAAACAAGCTACGTATAAAGAGGGTAAACAAGAATGAAAATGTGTATTATATTTCCCTAAAAGACACATTTCACACATTTAGTAGAAAAGACACAAGTGCTAACTGTGGTTAGCAGTTTACTTTCATCAACACATACAAAATGAATAGGGGTTTCCTAATATTTACTTTACAAAATAACAGGTGGTAGGAACTGTCCAGCTCCACCCATTGCCTTGGTGCCAATCCTAGATAAAGAACACTTGTTTAGGTCTTAGGGTCTAGGATGTTGCGTTCCATACCTGTCAACAATGGCTCCTAAATTTTGGCCAGAAACGAATCAGTCTGCAGGTCCTTCAAACTCCCAACTGCTGCCCACCACTGCCTTCCTAGAACCCAATCTATGGGCCCTGGACCACCACATGAGTTGGTTCTCTGTTCCTCACTTGCCAACTAAAGGGTCAACACAACTCCCAAACTCTTCTTCTGCCTTAGCTTAGGACGCTAGTGCCTAGTGAACCTCATCTCCTTAGGCTAATACCTAGTTTCAATCACATCTTCTGGGCCCTAATTGCAATCTAAACAAAATAATAATCATTCAAAAAAATCGAGTGCTCAGTGTTTGCCAAGCACAATTCTAGGAGTTGGGTGAATTGTAGTGAACAAAGTCACTTATGAATTTTTAAAATTTAGAAACAAAGACTTTTATCTGCTAGAAAAACCCGCAGCCACTCAAACAGCAAATACAGGCTGGGAACAGGAAGAACTAGGTGGTACTTACCTGTGCCAGCCTAGCCAAGAATATGCACATAAAACATGCAACTTGCTATAAGCACGTAACAAAAGAGCAAAGGATATGTGTCAGTTAAGACGTCAACTCAGCATGCAGTGTCACACACGCCACCCTGCTTCTGGGATTACACCAACTGGCACAGTGCTTCTAAAATCAATTGTTTGCCCTCGATGCTGACCCAGCAAAGGGATTAGCACTGCATTATAAAAAGGAATCCAAGAAGTGCAGAAACAAGGCACTTAAAGATAGGCTGGGATAGAACCATGGTAACAGGTATACAAATTCAAGCCAACAAACCAAAAATTCTAATAATCTTAGGTAAATCACCATACTTGTAACCCACACCGCCTGGCTTTCCTCCCTAATATTCACAGTGGACCTGCTTTAGGTATTTTATAGGTTTTGTGAGGATAGTTGGGGGCAGGGGAGGTGTTATTATTAGAACAGATTCTAAATACAGGTAAGACATTAAAAACTTTTTTTCCTTCCCTTTTTATTTTCCCCTCCTACTTGTATCCTGCAAGTCAAGACCAAAGACAGCTGATGTCACACTGGGTCTCTTCTTACTTAAAGGGCTGAAGTATTGCTGATATTAATGAAAAATATTTCAGCCAACTATACAATCTAATTTCTCAAGGGCAACAAAGGCCCAGTCTCAGATTTCCCTGGTATTTAGTCACTATAGCTAAAGGCAAGGAGGAGAACGAAGGACAGATACTTTCGATCCACAGCAGGGAGGTACCTCAGGTACCAACAGTTCAAGACTCTGCTTAAAGAACACTCTTTGGCTGATGGTTTTCAGGCCATTCTGATCATCGTAAATCCAGGTTGCAAATTTCCTTTAAAGCTGTCCTGTGGTGGTGAATTTTCAGGAGAGAGCTTTTTCTCCTTTCTACCCCAAACCTAGGTCAACATAAGCATATTTCCTTACATTATCCCCCTGTAGCACAGATTACCTTCTAATTTATCTTTAAATGGAGGGTACTGCACTTTGGGGTTCTCAACTTCATATGGACTTACTGGGCTTCCCGCCTTGGACAAAACCTTGGATTTAGTCCTTGTCTCCCACGTCTAATTAGGTTATCAGAACTTAAGTTAAAGGACATGGTGGCTAGGTAGATGTCTGGGTTTTCTGAAAGCTGTCTTTAGTGCTAACCTACTCTTCTGGGTCTTGCTTAAACATTATCTCTGGCCTCTGAGGTTATGTTACCTTCAGTTTTTATTTTATCTTATTTAATACCCAGGATTTTTAGCTAGAGGGTTGCTCAGAAAGAATCATACATACTGGGAGAAACAGAAGTTGAAACATGTTTTTTTTTTAAAGTTTCCCAAATGATTCTGACATGGAATGAGGCTTGGTTACTAGTGCTCTCTACCATGGCTGTAGCGGACACAATTCTTTGATTCCTTCTAACGAAAATAGCAATTTATCTATCTCATCCCTTTTACTCTATTTCCATTTCTCATCTAGGTTTAAGGGTAGGACATCTAGATAATTGTAAAGAGGAAATGTTTTAAATCAATGTGCCATGCCCATTTTTTAGCAAGTGTTTTTGGTACTTTTAAAAGGTAGAAAACATTGTTGGGCACTTGCAAAGCACAAAGTCCTCTGTTTTATGATTTCATAAACACTAGTTATTTTGTAAACTTAGTAAGTTAAATATTATTAGATGCACATTTACAAATAAAAGAACAAGCTCAGAGAGGCTACAGAAATTGGTCAGGATATATATTAGCAGGCATTCAAGCAAGGCTTTGACCCAAGAGTCAATGTGTCTCAAAAGAAAGTCTTCTTTTTAAACCTGATTTTGCTTCTCAGGAGAATAAAATAGTCTCCTGCCCTACTTTTATGAGACAGGGTCTTGGTCAGGTGTGGTGGCTAATGCCTGTAATTCCAGCACTTTGGGAGGTGTAGGTAGGCAGATTATGTAAGCCCAGGAGTTTGAGACCAGCCTGGGCAACACAGCAAGATCCAGTCTCTACAAAAAAATACAAAAACAAAAACAAAAAACAAACAAAAAAAAACTAGGTGTGGTGGCACACACCTGTAGTCCCATCTACTCAGGAGGCCGAGGTGGGAGGATCCCTTGAGCCAGGAAGGTAGAGGCTACAGTGAGCTGAGATCATACCACTGTACTCCAGCCTGAGTGACAGAGCGAGACCCTTCTCAAAAAAAAAAAAAAAGAGAGAGAGAGACAGGGTCTCACTCTGCCACTCAGGCTGGAGTGTGATCACAGCTCACTGCAGGCTTGAACTTCTGGGCTCCAGCAATCCTCCTACCTCACCCTCCTGAGTAGCTAGGACTACAGGAACATGCCATCATGCACAGCTAATTAAACAAAATTTTTTGTAGAGATAGGGTTTTGCTATGTTGCCCAGGCTGGTCTCAAACTCCTGGCCTCAAGCGATTCTTCTGTCTTGACTTCCCCAAATGCTGGGCTTACAAGCACTGAGCCATTGTACCTGACCTGGAGCTTACATTTTCACTGGTAAACTGGTGTGTCAATTCAGAGATGAAGAAACTGAGGTGAGAAAAGAAAAATGAGTCAGTGACAAGCTCACAGATATTGTCACGTTAATGGCAGACTGGGTACTTTAACTAGAGTCCTTGGTTCCAAATGCCATGCTTAACCTAGTCATATACACACATACATGTACACACGTTAGGGCTTTTTTTGTAAAAAATTCTTAACATTGAGTTCATCATACACTGTTGTAAGAAACAAAATGCTCACCCATGTAGAGACTGACGCCAGCTTATAATTATGGCAGTGACAGCATACCATCTTCTTCCTCGTTAGGCACTATTAACAGTATCCTTTGAGATATTGTATGGGTGCTGTGTTTTGCTTGTTTGAACTAATATTTCATATGTGATTAGACTTGCTCAAAACTACTTTTGAATTAGGCAGATTTGAATTTTCACTATTTTATAAGAAAACTGTGCTATGTCCAACTTGGCACTCTCATTTCTGCTGATGGCCTGTGCCAAATACACTTACTGTCCTATGACAGTCACTTTTATACAGACAGGCTGTCTATATCCGAACTGTATGTGTATACATACACACACACACACACACACACACACACACACACATATATATATAACAGCTATGTATACAAATCTATCTATATATATATATCAGCTATGTAACTATGATCAAAATAGGCACTAATATTTTGTTCAACAACAATTCACGGCCGCATCTGAAGACCCTGGCCCTCTTGATAGACTTCTCCACCCAAAAGGATGGAAACCATTCCCTCAGTTGCCACAGTATGAATCTGTGAATTTGTTACACTGTGCTCATTCCTTTAAATCTTGGAATTCTCATGTCATAGAGATTTTTTTTTTCCCAGACAGATATTTGAATGTAAAAACAAAAAGACAATAAGGTACCTTGACACCTGGTGGAAATTCTGTAAAGATTTTATGTTATTATTATGCATAGGAGAGCAAGACATTTGAAAAGTATAGTAAGAGACCCTGTCCAAAGAAACTTAAAGCTATAAAATAAAAAGATAAAGGAAAGATCAACACAAGCACAAATAACCAAAAATTGCAGGCACATTCTTAATAGTATTCTTGTGGAATGCAGAAGTTAGCACATCTTCCCAGGGTATGGTTGTTTTCCCTCAATGCCAATGTAGCATTGGGGAAAATGAAAACAGAAATTAACTATCCTACTGTGAAAAAAAATCTCATTGCGTTTAAGCTCAGAGAGGTTCCTCTCTATTCAAGTATTTCTGGTCTTCTCTGCTAGAGTACAATTTTCTTTCTGGTATATGATCCCCATTTAAAATGTCTATGTTGGCTGGGCATGGTGACTCATGTCTGTAATCCCAGCACTTAGGGAGACCAAGGTGAGTGTATCACAAGAGGCCAGGAATTTAAGACCAGCCTGGCCAACATGGCAAAACCCAGTCTCTATTAAAAATACAAAAATTTGGCTGATCATAGTGGCTCACATCTGTAATCTCAGCACTTTGGAAAGCAAAGATGGGCAGATCACCTGAGGTCAGGAGTTCCAGACCAGACTGGCCAACATGGTGAAACCCTGTCTCTACTAAAAATACAAAACTTAGCCAGGCATGGTGGCGCATGCCTATAATTCCAGCTACTCGGGAGGCTGAGGCAGGAGAATCACTTGAACCCAGTAGGTGGAGGTTGCAGTGAGCTGAGATTGTACCACTGCACTCGGGCCTGGGTGAAAGAGCAAGACTCCATCTCAGAAAAAAAAAAAAAAAAAAGACTATATGAGCGGGAGGCTAAGGCACAAGAATTGCTTGAACCTGTGGGAGGCGAGGTGCAGTGAGCCAAGATTGCGCCACTGCACTTCAGCGTGGGCGACAGGGCAAGACTCTCTCAACAAAAAAAAAAAGTCTATGTTGCAACCATACAACAAATCGTGAGGGAAACACTGAAAATTATGGTTTCACTAACCAGTTTATAAGTAATAGTCACTGTTTATTTTGAGAGGTTTCTGTTTTCTTGGCAGAAAACAATGTAAACAAAGTCAGTTTGGTCACCATAAGCTAAGTTCTATCCAAGAAAATCTTGCCTAGAAAGAGGTCAGCAACGTTCTTAATCTTGAGGACCACCAACATGGCTTCGCAAGGAACTCTGGGAGCTGTGAGCAGGAAGCCTTACTGCAGAGACAGTAAACTGGCAAGCCAGTCATGTCGATTTCCTGCTTAAAACTATAAGCAGGGAACCAGATGGCTCCCTGCCGCTCTCACCAAGGCTTACAAGGCCCCAGCACCATCTGTCCTGGGAAACTTCCCCACTCTTCTCTCACTGACCGGCCTTCACACTCTCACTCCAGCCACACAAAGCTCTCCTCTATGCATTCTGCACATGCTGTTCCCTTTGACTGGAACACTCCTGCCCACTCTCTGAGTGGCTAACCCTTACTGATCCTCAGGTGTCCTTCCCCTGAGCCCCCAAATCTAGGTTTAGGGGTCTTCCTAGGTGCTCTTGAGCCCCTCGTGTTTTTCCTTTCATAGCACCTGTTAAGCTGCACCACAACCTCCCACTGATATGTCAGCTTCTCAGAGGCAGTGACTCATCTGCCTTCTTTCTTGTTTTATTTCTATTGCCTACAGGACCTGACACTTGCCAGGCACTTGGCAAGTATCTGTTGACTAAATGAATGGAGCAAAATGAGAAAGCAAAGGAGGGAAAAGAGGGAAGAGAGAAAAAACTGCTTTTGAAGGAGCAAGGTGGTGTGTTCATTGCCATAGTGTCAATAGTTTTAGTGACATCATCAGTTACATCATGAGATAACTTCTTTTCCTTCTTGTAAAATGAAAAGAGTACGTACCTTTGGTTTTCTTGAGCAAAGGATAAACACTTTGGGATCCAGAACAGGAGAACATCAGAAATAACAACTCCTTGTATTTTCATGCCACTTTACAGCTTTCAAAGAGCAGTATGCTCTTGTATCAATTCGGAGGCAAGCGAGATAGGTATTATTATTACTCTCATTTTACACGAGGAAACCGAGGCTCAGTGACACATGACTTGCTGAGATCACATGTTTATTAAGCATCAGAGCCAGAGCCCTAGACCAGGCCTTCAGATCCCTTGGTGAAGGCTGAATTGGGCCCACTTAGCATGGTGCATAAATCCAGCACCTTGCCTACCACCCGGGGCTCAAGAGAGCAGAGGTTCAAGAGTACAGAGGTATTAGCCTCTATCTTGAACAAACTAAAACCTAATCAATCTAATTTTATAATATGCCCGATTTATTCTCCATAGGTACCATACACAGAATACTATTTCTTAAGAGCAATTTTCCTGAAACAAATGCAAACTTACACTATAAAAAGTAGTTATAAACCTAGTCAAATAAACAAAGGCCCACAAATTGTGACTGCATTAGCTTCTCTATTTAACTTAATATACAATCTCCTGCCAACATCAATGGGACACTGAGCTCATGTTGAAAATAGCTCTTTGATTTCTGTCATCATGCAAATGAAAATGGCCATGTAGACAATCAATTATTATTATTATTATTATTATTATTATTTGAGACTTGCTCTGTTGCCTAGGCTGGAGTGCAGTGGCACAATCTTGGCTCACTGCAACCCTTACCTCCTGGGTTCAACTTCTGCCTCATCCTCCTGAGTAGCTGGGACTATAGGTGTGCACCACCACGGCTGGCTAATTTTTTTGTATTTTTAGTAGAGATGGGGTTTCACCATATTGGCCAGGCTGGTTTCAAACTCCTGACCTTGTGATCTGCCCCACTTGGCCTCCAAAAGTGTTGGGATTACAGGCGTAAGCCACCACGCCTGGCCTATTTTTTCTTTTTTTATAGTTTTGAGAAATAACTGATCTACAATTGCACATTTCAAGTTTTAATGACTTTTGACACCTGAGAAATCACAATAAGGAAAATGGACATACACAGCATCTTCCTAAGTTTCTTCTTGTACTCTCTCCCTTCCACAACTACACTGCTCCTGTGTTCCCGGGCAACCACTGTTCTCCTATCATTAGAATTTGCATTCACTAGAATTCTATATAAATTTGTAATTATATAAATAGTACATCATGCAGCATGTACTCTTCTTCACCTAGTTTCTTTCACTCAGCATAACTATTTTGAGATCCATCCATTTTGTTGTGTGTACCAATAGTATACCCATTTTTATTGCTGAGTAGTATTCCATTGTAATGGATATCCCACTATTTGATTCCTTGGTGATGGACTTTTGGGTTGTTTCCACCTTTTGGCTATTATAAATAAAGCTGTTGTGAACATTCATCTGCAAGTCTTTGTGTAGACGTATGCTTTCATTTCTCTTGACTAAGTACCTGAAGTAGAATGCCTGGGTCATCTGACAGGTAAATACTTAACTTTGTAAAAAACTGACCAACTGTTTTTCAAAGTCAATGTATCATTTTATATTTCCACAAAAGTTCCAATTCTACATCCTTGCCAATGCTTGTTTTGGTCAAACTTTTAAATTTTGCCATTCTAGTAGGTGTATAGTATTAATTTCATTGTGGCTTTAATTTGCATTTCGCCAATGGCTACATATTTGTTCAAATCTTTTGCCTAAATGTTATTGAGCTATTTGTCCTCTTATTCCTAAGTTGTAACAGTTCTTTGTGTACTCTGGATAACAGTTTTTTGTCATATATATGTTTTGCAATTTTCTTCCCTCTGGTCTTCTCTCTGGTTGTTTTATTTTGTAACTGTGCCTTGAAGAGCAAACATTTTGATTTTGGTGAAGTATAATTTATTAGTTTTTCTTTTATATTTAATGTTCTTTTATGTATCATACTTAGGAAATCTTTGCCAAGCCCAAATTCACTAAGATTATTTTCCTACGTTCTCTTCTAGATGTTTGTCATGGTTTGAATGTTTGTGTCTCTCCCAAATTCGTATGTTGAAATCCTAACCCTCAGGTGATGCTATTAGTAAGCAGAACTTTTGGAAGGTGATTAGATCATGAGGGCTCTGCCCTCATGGGATTAGAGCCCTTTTAAAAGAGACTACAGGGAGCTAGCCTCTCCTGCCATGTGAGGTTACAGTGAAAAGATGGCCATCTATGAAAAGAAGTGAATCCTCAACAGACATTCAATCTGCCAGTGCTTGATTTTGGATTTCCCAATCTCCAAACTGTAGGAAATAAAGTTCTGTTGTTTATAAGCTGCTCAATCTATAGTATCTTGTTATAATAATCTGAATGAACCAAGACAATGTCTATAATTTTAGCTCTTACATTAGGTCTATAAATTCATTTTGAGTTAATACTGCATATGCTATGGGGGGTACGGATTGAGGCTTAACTTTTTGGTTATGGCTAACTAGTTGTTCCAGCATCATCTGTTGAAATAATTATCCTTTCTTTATTGAATTACCTCAGCAACTTTGTCAAATATTGAATGTCTATACTCGTGAGGGTCTATTTCTGGACTCATTATAAAATTCAGTTTCATTTATCTATTTTTCACTCTTTATGCCAATATCATACTGCTTTAATTACTGTAGCTTTATAATAAGTGTTGAAATCAGGTATTGCAATTTCTTCCTCCAACTTTGGTTTTCTTTTCAAAAGTTGTTTTGGCTATTCTTGGTCCTTGGCATTTACATATACATTTTAGGATCAGCTTGTCAATCCCTAAAAAAAAGTCTGGCGAGATTTTTGACTACTTAATCTATAGATCTATAGACCAATGATTACTCTGGGAAGAACTGACATCTTAATACTGAGCCTTCTGGCCCACTGACAATATATTTCTCCACTTATTTAGGTCTTCTTTAATTTTTCTTTTACAGTTTTTGGTATATAGGTTTTGTATACATCATTTGTCAAATGTATCCCTGAATACTTCATATTTTTGATGCTACTATAAATGGTGTTTAATGGCCCATCCTGTGTTCAACAACTATTTTCTGTGCAAGTACCACGTGCCGGGATCCAAAGACTCTAGTCCATATCAATGTTTTCTCTTTTGCTCTTACCGCCTGTAATACTTAATCAGTACCATTTATTCTAATTGCACCACACAATTTAAGTAATTTTTTTTTACATGGTGCTATATTCTTTAATTCTTTCTTGTACATGTCTTATCTACCCAACTAAATTGCAAGCCCTTTGGGAATGAAAACTATATATTTATGTGTAAATCCATAATGCTTAGAGTATTGATAGGCAAACAGAAGAGAAATCCTTTTTTTAATGAAAGGACTCATAAAGTTAAGCAAATAAAATTTGAAACTAGTCTGTGTTCAATACTAACTTACAATTAAGCAGATAAAAACAATATTAAATATGTGTTTGTTGCGTTCAACTATAGTTTAGGGATTAAGGGGTTTCAAGGAACTGTGGATTTGCTTCCTTGTTTTAGGGAGCTCATGAGGGAGGAAAACACTGAAGAAGCCATCCCCTATGTGTCTAGATGGCAGAACCCAAAGAGCCCTGGGGCCTGTTGTTGGGAAAGCCTAGCTCCAAAATGGCTTATGTCCACTTTCCATTTCAATCTCTGGCACGTGCAATTCTGACAAATATCTGTTAGCATCTGATTGAGTCTGTTTACAAGATACAGGCAGCTGTTTACAAGACATAGGCCAAATTATACCCTTCAATATTCAGGAATTATTTTCAATGATTTCAGATCCCTTATTGGGTTCTGACCCTATCCCCTTCTCAGTACAGTTTAAAAATATAACCAACTTGTTTTCAAGCCCTTAAAATGTAGGGTTCCTTCCTTTCTCCCCCATCCCAGGGTAAATCAGTCTCAAATGTATTCATCACAAAGAATACAAGGCAGTTTAAGGAAGTAGTCAGCAATGCTTTTTAAGTAGTGAGCCAATTAGAGTGTTGGGACTTTATGCCAACGTGTAGGTAGAATGGAGAAGGTGATATATGCTCAGAAATGACGGCATGGGAGCCTTCTAGAAAAAATATACAAGGCAGGGATTGTGGTATGGATTATGCAGTGGCACATATCTCAGAGGCTACCTAGTCTACAGATTAAAATCTCAAACTTGAGTTCAACCCCAAAGAATTCATATATATATATACTGCCTGTGCCAGGGGAAAAAAAGTTGAGTCCTTTTAAATGACAAAAGTAGTAGAAAAGCATCTTTAAAAAATAATTCCAGGCTGGGCATAGTGGCTCACACCTGTAATCCCAGCACTTTGGGAGGCCAAGGTGGGCAGATCATCTGATGTCAGGATTCCCAGACCACCCTGGCCAACATGGTGAAACCCAGCCTCTACTAAAAATACAAAAATTAGGCGGGCATGGTGGTGTGACCCTGTAATCCCAGCTACTTGGGTGGCTGAGGGAGGAGAATTGCTTGAACCCGGGAGGCGGAGGCTGCAGTGAGCCAAGATCGTGCCGCTGCACTCCAGCCTGGGCCACAAGAGTGAGACTCTGTCTTAAAATAAAAAATAAAAAATAAATCCAAACTTCTGTTTTAGAAAAATGGTAATGACTATATTGTGTATGTGAGTGTTTCAATTCTGTTGATAAAAGCCAGAGGCCATTACCAAATTAGTTTTTTAAGATTTCAGATAAATATATAAATTTCACACTGAAAGACTCAAAGCACAAAGAATCCCATGAACTGTTCCTGGGACTCTGCTTTGTCTTCACAGTACTCTGGTGGAGGGAACTGTATATGGAAAGAGCTCTACAACTCTTCCTGTACTCACTCAAGTGAGAGTTCTGTGGATGGAAGAATCCACTCATGTAACAAATACATGTCAAGCACTGTGCAAGCCACTATAGTGCCACCCCAAACAGACACGGCTCCTGCCTTCAAGATGCTCTAGTGGCCGTTCTCTATGGGTCTCTAGGAGCTTAACAGCTTCCCTCTGCCACTTTCATAGGCAAGATTCAGGCTTAGTTGCAGAGGTGCTTGTGAGATAATAGAAAATAGGAATTAACTCACATACCATAGTTGCAGTGACATGCACAATCAAAAACCTATGTCTCCATTGTTAAAAATGTGAATTCCCTGTGATCCATGATGTTATGATAGTATAGTGATGGGATATACTACCACTCTTCTTTACTACTGTTTCAATTGCCTTGCCTTGCTTTGCTTCTCCTCCATTTTCTCCTTCTTTCTTTTCTTTTCCTTCCCCCAACCCCTTCTCTCTGTCTCTCGCTGTCTCTATCTCTATTTTGGAGACAGAACTCCTGGGCTCAAGCAATGTTCCCGCCTCGACTTCCCAAAGTGCTGGGATTATAGGAGTGAGCCACCATGCCCAGTTTTCCTTAGAATGTACTTCTTATCTTTCTTTTGCTCTCCATGTGGGTGATACCCTCTAAAGTGTAACATCCTCTAAAATGTTCCCATAAAGACAAAAATTCTTACCACATACTTTTGAATTTGCATTAAAACAATCCAGTGAAGGGGACTGGGACTGTGAGGTGAGTCAGGTACAGGGCTAACCACAGACAGAAGAAGTGGGATGATGGGTATTGAAAATTCATTACACTATTCTACTTTCTACATATTTTTGGTATTACCCCATAAAAATTAGAATAAAATAAATACATTAGAAAAAAATTTATCACATGAACATTTTGCCCTGAAAATATGGTGGTTATGCTAAGGTGGAAATTAACCATGAATTTGCAAGCATAACAGAAATGCACTAATTTGCATTCATGAGTCACTGTGTTTTAAAATAAGGAAGCCATGTCTTCAACTCTCCTTCATTCCTCTTTACCCATTCCCACATTAAATCCTACTTTGCTAGCCTTTAAAGAAAGAAATCAGTGATCAGGGAAGATAACTCTTTCAGCAGGCATTTTAAAATAACTTTTAGGAAAAGGATATATTTAAAAGAGCAAAAAAATAATTCTTCAAATATTTGTGTAATGAAAGAAATGTGGTGATCCAGGTAACTTGCTTTACTTTCTAAATAGTTCATCCCACTCTCCTTTAATGATAATCAGGAAGACCTCCTGCACTGATGCTGGCCCAGGGGATTACCGATACAAAAAAATGTGTCCAGACAAAAGTCTCAGGGAAAGGAATAGAACCCAAGGCCTAGTATATTTTCGGTATGACTAAAGTTTAGTATTATAGGAATCCAAGTCAGCTCTAAAACTGTGCCCAAGGTTGTTTCTGGCAGACGTGCAATCTGGATCATCCACGAAGCTATTTAAAATTACTTGAGATGTTACCACGACAGATTTTAAAGATCAAAACACAGGTGTGTATCAGTGTTGCACAATTCTGTGGTAAGGGAGAACATGAGATCATTCCACCTAGAAACAGACCCAAACACAAACATCCACCTGGAGTTCAGGTGTATGGCTGTCTGCAGGCAGATGAATTTATCCTAGAGTTTTGTTCTGCTATAAATATGCTCAGATAAGATACAGGGTTTCAATATATTAATGTTATTCTAAATTGGGTGGGTCTTTTTAGTTGACAAGCATCTTATGTAAATGCCTTTATGCTATTTTTAACTTCTTCAAAGGCTTATTTCTCAATATAAATGGGTTATAATCACCATAGTTTAAATAGCCTTATTTATTATTTTCAGCTTCAATAAACCTGTGAGAGTAACATAAAAGTTTCAGGATAGTCAAGGCGCAAATCTTTTCCATTTCATTATGAACCAAGAAAAAAAATTATCAAGATAAAGTCATAAGAAAATAACTGACTTAATTAAAGTCATCTCATGAAGTAGTATGTGCACTTTATCTAGTGATTCATTTAACATTAAATAGTTCCTGTATATAAGGCAAAACACACTAATTGTTTCATGAGTTTTAAAACCACCTAGGGTGAGAGAGAGAGAGAGAGAGACAGACAGACAAAGAGATAGAGAGACAGAGAGACAAAGACAGGCATCTGGATAATTGAATACTAGGAGGCAGTCCTAGTTTTTGATGCCGCAATGGTCCTGGATCTGTAAAGTTTTCACAGTAAGCCAGAGATTTATTTCATTTACAAAAGAAGGCTAACTATAGTCAACGTGTTACTGATCCATGTGAGCGAGTGTGCACTTATCTTCTATGCCCAAACGCAAACTTTTATTGTTCAACAAAATAGGAGTTAGTTTTGTGTGAATAAAAGCATGAAGAAAAGAGTTGTGTGTGTGTCTCCATGAGCAAATAACAACACTGTCTACCCAAAGGAAACGAGAAACAACTACAGAAAGGAAAAGCACACACACAGACATAAACAGGACATGCATGTTGTATGCCACCATTTGGTTAACAGATGTTGGTGTCTGCCCTCAGCTCTCACAAACAAATCAATGTACTCGTGTGTGTGTGTGTGTGTGTGTGTGTGTGTGTGTGTGTGTGATCTTTAATCCAAAAGTAACATGAAATTCTGTATGGCTGGTTCGACAGTGTGTCTGCAAAATCTATGTAAGAATTCTAACGGAGCGAACACCTGCCAAGCCTGTTTGGACGCTGTCTGAACCAGTGATGGGCTCTGTGATAAGGTGGCTGATGTGGAGAGTGTTGTCTTTTGTAAAGTAAGCCCAGGCACCACCATCTGTCCCGCCGGGTAGCTAATGCTTGCTTACTTACTTCAGGGCTCACTATCATAGGACGTTCATTTACATTGAGGGAAGAAATATATTTTGTGAATTATTTTTTTCTTTTTTGGAGACAGAATCTTGCTCTGTTGCCCAGGCTGGAGTACAGTGGTGTGATCTCAGCTCATTGCAACCTCTGCCTCCCAGGTTCAAGCATTTCTCCTGCCTCAGTCACTCAAGCAGCTGGGATTACAGGCACCCACCACCACGTCCAGCTAATTTTTTTCTATTCTTAGTAGAGATGGGGTTTTACCATGTTGGCTAGGCTGGTCTCGAACTTCTGACCTCAGGCGAGCCACCCTACTCAGCCTCCCAAAGTGCTGGGATTACAGGTGTGAGCCACCATGCCTGGCCATATTTTATGAATTTTTATAATTCATAGGGTTGTTTTGGATTAATGGGAAACATTAATATGATGTACTTAAGAAGAAAAAGAAGCACTCACTTTTGGATCCTCTAAAGAACCAGGATCTAGTCCCTACTTTATTACTGACAATCTTCCCAACCCTAAGGCAGTAAGGGAACCCCCATAGACTTTGGTCTCCTATCTAGTAAAGTAAGTGGAAGAGCTGGACTAGATGTGTGCTTCCCAATCTTTTCAAGAACGAAGGACACTTCACACATCAAAACCTCTCTCAGACTAATCAAACCACAGCAGATATACTTTAAGAATCTATGCAGTGAGAAAACAGAATGACAAAAAGATGCAGTACTTTGGATACAGTAATAGTTGAAAATAAACTTCCAATTTATTAATCACGGCAGAGTCAACATTCGTTACTAAAGAATGGTACACAGATGTTAGATGTTATTTATTTAGTCTACAAACAACAGTTGGTGCACATATGAATTTGCAGTCTGCAGTAACTGCATAGCAGCTCTTCTTCTCAAGCCTGGAAACCCTGAATGACATACAGACACCCTAAAGCCTTTCTAGCACTGGCCTGCCATAATTCTACTCCTACCACTGCCATTATCTAAGCCGTGTGACTCTGAGCACTCTGTTCCGCAGTTTCCTACCTGTATGGGGAGTGGAGGTACCCTAGTGATGTTTCATCACAGCACTGTGCAGCTATGATTCTATAGGTGTGATATGTTTCAGCAGAAACTGTGAGATCCCCAGGAGAGTGGCTCTACCAAAATCTAACATAATTGCCCAATTCTTTTTGGTATTTTGGAAATGTTTCTATACAGATCCTGCAATATCTTCTTACAGAAGAACTCCTGCCCTTGAGTGGGAGATATCAGCTCTGACACATCTCTGCACACCCTATTGTTCCCCAAGTAGGGAGATTCCTGGGGACAATCTCCTTGAGCCTGCTTAAGACACTCCAATGAGTCACTCACAGCTTGTAAGGCCCTACGTGATCAGCACTACTGCTACCTCATCTTTCTCCCTGGCCCCATGGCCACCTCCCCGCTTCACTCCACTCCAGACACACCGAGATACTGAGCCTGGATCACTCTTAGTAAGGTCCCACCCTAGACGTTTGTGCTCACAGATTCTCCGCCCTGGAGAACTCTGCCCCTGAAATCCTCATGCTCAAATGTCACTTTCTCAGTGAAGCTTTTTCCTCGCCACCCTATCCAAAATAGCTAACTCAAACTGAACTTCAACTCCAACCCCAATCCCTCTCTTCCCTGCTTTATTTTTTCATTTTTTTTTATTTCTATTGGTTCATATGATTAGGTTGGTGCAGAAGTAATTTCAGTTTTTGCCATTGAAAGTAATGACAAAAACTGCAATTACTTTTGCACCAACCTAAATCTGCACTTTTTAAATGGGATACTTGTGATATTTTGTTACATGCATAGAGTGTCTAATGATCAAAATCAGGGTATTTAGGGTATCTATTACCTTGAGTATTTACCATTTCTATGTATTGGGACATTTTAAGTCCTCTCTTCTAGCTATTTTGAAATATACAACAGTACCCTACTGTGCTATCAAACATTAGAATTTATTCCTTCTCTCTAACTATATGTTTGTACCCATTATTCTACTCTCTACCTCCATGAGATTAACTTTTTTAGCTCCCACATATAAATGAGAACATGTGATATTTGTCTTTCTGTGTGTGGCTTCACTTAACACAATGACCTGCAGTTCCATGTTGCTGCAAATGATAGAATTTCATTCTTTTTTTATGGCCAAGTAGTATTCTATTGTGTATGTATACCACATTTTCTTTATCCAGTCATCCTTTGATAGACACTTAGGTTGATTCTATATCTTTGGTACTGTAAATAGTACTGCAACTGTTTTTTCTGCTGCAATAAATATGGGGGTACAGGTATATCTCTGATATACTTATTTCCTTTTCTTTGCATAAATACCCACTAGTAGGACTGCTGGATCATGTGAAAGTTCTGTTTCCAGTTTTGCAAGAAACCTCCACACTGTTCTACATAATGGCTGTACTAATTTACATTCCAACCAACAGTGCATAAGGGTTCCCTTTCCTCTGCATCTTCACCAGACATCTGCTATTTTTTGTCTTTTTGATAATTGCCATTCTAACTGGGATAAGATGATATCTTATTGTAGTTTCAATTTTCATTTTCCTGATGATTAGTAACATTATTTTTTATACATCTGTTGACAATTTGTATGTCTTCTTCTGAAAAATGTATACTCATGTCCTTTGCCCACTTTTGAATGTGATTTTTTTTTTCTTTTTGCTGTTGAGTTCCTTGTATATTTTGGATATTAGTCCTTTGTCAGATGAATAGTTGGCAAATGTTTCTTCCATTGAATAGACTGTCTCTTTATTCTGTTGATTTGTTTCCTTTGTTGTGCAGAAGCTTTTTTATTTGATACAGTCCCGTTAGCCTATTTTTGTTTTTGTTGCCTGTGCTTTTGAGGTCTTAGACTTAAAATCTTTGCCTAAACCAATGCCTTGTAGTGTTTGCTCTATGTTTTCTTCTAGTAGTTTTATAACTTCAGGTCTTATGTTTAGTCTTCAATCCATTTTGAGTTGATTTTTGTATGTGACAAGAGATAGGGGTCTAGTTTCATTCTGTGGCATATGGAGATTCAGTTTTCCATGGACCATTTATTGAAGAGAATGTCCTTTCTGCAATGTATGTTTTCGGTGACTTTGTCAAAAACCAGTTGGCCGTATCTACAAGGATTTATTTCTAGGTTCTTTACATTGTTCCATTGTTCTATGTGTCTGTTTTATACCAATACTATGCTGTTTTGATTACTACAGTCTTATCTTATATTTTACAATTAGGTCGTGTGATGCCTCCAGCTTTGTTCTTTCTGCTCAGGATTCCTTTGGTTATTCAGCCTATTTTTTGGTTCCACATAAATTTTAGGATAGTTTTTTCTAATTCTGTGAAAAATAGCATTGGTATTTTGACAGCAATTATACTGAATTTGTAGATTGCTTTGAGTAGTATAGTCATTTTAACAATATTAATTCTTCTGATTCATGAGTATAGGCTTTTTCACCTTATTTGTATCCTCTTCAATTTCTTTCATCAATGTTTTGAAGTTTTCATTGTAGAGGTCTTTCACCTACTTGTTTAAATGTATTCCTAGGTATATATTTTGAAGTGATTATAAATGAGATTACCTTCTTATTCTTTTCCTCAGCTAATTCATTACTGGTGTATAGAAACACTATTCATTTTGTATGTTGATTTTGTATTCTGCAACTTTACTGAATTTGTTTATCATATCTAAGATTTTTTGGTAGAGTCTAGATTTTTCTAGATATAAGATCATATTATCTGCAAAGAGAAACCATTTGACTTCCTCTTTTCTGATTTTTATGCCTTTATTTCTTTCTCTTGCCTGATTGCTCTGGCTAGGACTTCCAGTACTATGTAGAATAGGACTGGTGAAGGTGTGCATCCCTATCTTGTTTCAGTTGTTTGTTTGTTTTGTTTGCTTGTTTGTTTTTTGAGATGGAGTTTCACTCATTATCCAGGCTGGAGTGCAGTGGTGTGATCTCGGCTCACAGCAATCTCCGCCTCCTGGGTTCAAGCAATTCTCCTGCCTCAGCCTCCGGAGTAGCTGGGATTCAGGTACCTGCCACCACGCCCAGCTAATTTTTGTATTTTTCGTAGAGACAGGGATTCACCATGTTGGCCAGTCTGTTGTTCTAGTTCTTAAAGGAAAGGCTTTCAGCTTTTCCCCATTCAGTATGATATTAGCTATAGTCATATATGGCCTTTATTATATTAAGATATGTTCTTTCAGTGTCTGATTGGTTGAGATTTTTGTCATAAAGGAATGCTGAGTTTTATCAAATGCTTTTTCTTCATCTATTTAGAGAATGATATGGTTTTTGTCCTTCATTCTTATGATAGATATGTCTTATCTATTGATTTGTGTATGTTGACCCATCCTTGCATCTCTGGGATAAATCCCACTTAATCATGCTATATTAGCTTTTTGATGTGCTATTGGGTTTGACTTGCTAGTGTTATGTCAGTGATTTTTATGTTTGTGTTCATCATTGGCCTGCGGTTTCCTTTTTTTGTTACATTCTTGTCTTGTTTTGGTATCAGGGTAATGCTGGCTTCATAGAATGAGTTACAGAGAATTGTTTCCTCTTCAATTTCTTGGAAGAGTTTGAGAAGAACTGATGTTATTTCTCCTTTGTAAGTTTGGTAGAATTTGGCAGTAAAGCCATTCTGTTCTAAACTTCTTTTTTGGGAGAGTTTTTATTACTGATTCAATCTTGTTGTTCATTATTGGTCTGTTCAGGTTTTCTGTTTTTTCCTGATTCACTATTGCGTATGTATGTGTCCAGGAACGTATCCATTTTCTCTTGGTTTTCCAGTGTATTAGTGTATAGTTGCTTGCAATAGAATCTGATGATCTTTTGTATTTCCATGGTATCAGTTGTAATGTCCTCTTTTTTTGTTTCTGATTTTGTTTATTTGGGTCTTCTCTCTTTTTTCTTGTGTAGTCTAGCCAGGGGTTTATTGCTGTTGTTATCTTTGAAAAAAAAAAAAAACTCTTTGTTTTGTTGATCCTTTGTATTTTTTAAGTATCTTTTGAATTTAGATCTTTGTTATCTCTTTCCTTCTACTAATTTTGGTTTGGTTTGTTCTTGCTTTTCTGGTTCCTTGAGGGACATCATTAGATTGTTTATTTGAAGTCTTTCTACTTTTTGATGTAAGCATTTATTGCTATAAACTTTCCTCTTAGCACTGCTTTTGCTGTATCTCATGGGTTGTGGTGTGCTATGTTTTGATTTTTGTTTCAAGAAATTTTGTGATTTCCTCCTTAATTTCTTCCTTGACCCAGTGGTCGTTCAGGAGCAGGTTATTTAATTTACATGCATTTGTACAGTTTCTGAAGTTCTTCTTGTTTTTGATTTCTAGTTTTATTCCACTATAGTGGAATAAAAGAAGATACTTGGTATAATTTCAATTTTTAGAAATTTGTTGAGACTTGTTTTGTGGCTTAACATATGGTCTATCCTGGAGAATGTTTCATGTGCTGATGAGAATAATGTGTGTATTTTCTGCAGCTGTTGGATAGAATATACTGTAGATATCTGATAGGTCCATTTTGTCTAAAGTGCAGTTTAAATTCAATATTTCTTTGTAATTTCTGTCTAGATAATATGTCTAATGCTCAGAGTGGGATGTTAAAGTCTCCAACTATTATTGTATTGGAATCTATCTCTCCCTTTAGATCTAATAATGTTTGCTTTATAACTCTGGGTTCTGCAGTGTTGGGTGCATATATATTTAGAATTGTAATATTTTCTTATGGAACTGATCCTTTTATTATTATACAATGACCTTCTTTATCTCTTCTGTTTCTAACTTAAAGTCTGTTTTATCTGATATTAAGATAAGTACTCCTGCTTGCTTGCTATTGGCTTCCATTTGTGTGGAATATGTTTTTCCATCCCTTATTTTCAGTCTATATAGGTCTTCACAGGTGAAGTGAGTTTTTTTAGGCAGCATATAATTGGGTTATTTTATTTTAATTGGGTCATTTTATTTTAATCCATTCAGCCAGTCTATACCTTTCAGCAGAAAACTTAATCCATTTACATTTAAGATTATTATTGATATGAAAGGAATTACTCCTGTCATTTTGTTAAATTGTTTTCTGGCTGTTTTGTACATCCTTTGTTTCTTTTTCCCTCTATTATTGTTTATCGTTGCAGTTGGTGATTTTCTGTAGTGGTAACACTTGAGTCCTTTCTCTTCCTCATTTGTGTGTTTGCTTTACCAGTGAGTTTTATACTTTTGTGTTTTCATGATGATAGATATTGTCCTTTCACTTCCAGGTGTAGAGCCCTGGTAAGCATTTATTGTAGAGCTGGACTAGTGGTGATGAATTTCCTCAGTTTTTGCTTGCCTAGGAAAGACTTTATTTCTCCTTCATTTGTGAAAGATAACTTTGCTGAGCATAGTATACTTGGTTGACAGTGTTTTTTTTCTTTCAGTACTTTGAATAGGCCATTCTAATGGCCTTTGAACAGGCCATTTTCTCCTGGCCTGTAAAGTTTCTGCTGAGAAATCTGCTGTTTAGTTTGATGGGGTTTCCTTATATGTGACTAGACACTTTTCGCTTGCTGTTTGTAGAATTCTCTGTCTTTGACTTTTGATTGACTATAATGTGCTGTGGAGAAGAACCTTTTTAGATTTTATCTATTTGGGAATCTCTGAACTTCTTGTTATTTGAATGTCCAAATTTCTTGCTATACTTAGAAATGTTTCAGCTATTATTTCATTAAATAGGCTTTTCTATGCCTTTGGGCTTCTCTTCACCTTCTGGACACTCAAAATTTGAATTAGTCACTTTATGGTGTCCCATATGTCATATACACTTTGTTCATTTTTTAAAATTTCTTCTCCTTCTTCTAATTTTTATTTTTCTGTTGTTGTTCTGACTGGGTTATTTCAAAAGAGCTATCTTCAAGTTCTGAATTTTTTTCTTCTGCTTGATCTAGTCTACTGTTGAAGCTCACGAATAAACATTTTATTTCATTTTATTGAATTCTTCAGTTCCAGGATTTCCATTTGGTTCTTTTTTATGATATCTATCTCTTTGGTAAATTTCACATTCACATCCTGAATTGTTTTTCTGATTTCTTTGTATTGTTTATCCGTGTTCTCTTATATCTCAGTGAGCTTCTTTTTTTTTTTTTTTGAGATGGAGTCTCACTGTGTTGCCCAGGCTGGAGTGCAGAGGTGCAATCTCAGCTCACTGCAACCTCTGCCTCTGCCTCCCAGGTTCAAGTGATTCTTGGGTCTCAGCCTCCCAAGTAGCTGAGACTACAGGTGTGTGCCACCACACCCAGCTAATTTTTGTATTTTTAATAGAGATAGGGTTTTGCCATGTTAGACAGGCTGGTCTCAAACTCCTGACCTCAGGTGATCCACCCACCTTGGCCTCCCAAAGTGCTAGGATTACAGGTATGAGCCACTGTGCCTGGCCAGTGAGCTTCTTTAGTATCATTACTTTTATATTTTTCCAGCATTTCATAAATTTCTTTTTCATTAATATCTGTTGCTGGAGAATTACTGTACTCCCCTAGAGGTGTCATTTTCCTTGCTTTTTCACATTTCATGTGTCTTTACATTGATATCTGCTACATTTGGTGCAAAAGTAACTTCTAATTTTTTGGATTGACTTTCATAGGGGAAGAGTTTTTCCTGAAGAGGTATGTATGGTGTTAGTTGGTCAGAAAACTTCAACTTTGATTCTGGGTGCATGCAGTAGTGTAGTTTCTGTATTATTTCTTCAGCTATAAACAGTGTCAGTGGTATTTATAATCTCCTCAGTGGCTTAGGCTGCTGTTGTTAGTAGAGGCTGTGGTGAGGTTTTGCTGAGGATGGGGTCACCAAATGAGCCAGTCCTCTGGCAGCAGTGGGCCAAGTGTACCTATCCTTGGGCCCCTGGGCAGTGTATGAGGGCACTGGTGTTAGTGAGTCCAAGTGGGCCAATCCTTGGTTTTCCAGGTGGCTTGCTCAGGTGCCAGCAGTGGCAGTGGTAGGCTGGAGTGTGGACAAAATCTCACACTCTTAGGCAGCATGCATAGAATGGATGATGGCCACAACAGTGGTGGGACAGCCCTGGGGCTCCTAAGTGGCACATACTTGTTTTAGCACTGGCCACAACAAGCTGGGTGGGCCAATCCCCAGGCCTCCCGGTAGCACATACAGGTGGGTTCTGGCTGTGATGGTGGCAGCAGGCTAGGTGGGCTATCTTCAGGTCCCTGGCAGGAGTGCACAAATGCTGGCAGTGGGGACAGTGTGGGATAATCCCCAGGACACTGAAGATGTGCTTGGGTATTGGGAGGAGGTAGCAGTGCCAGGCTGGTTAGGCTTATACTCAGGACCTCCTGTGGTGAGTATGGGTGCAGGCTATGATGGGCAGGGTGAGGTGATCTTCAGGTCCCCAGGTGGAGTGCTCGGATAGTGGTGGCAGTGGTAGAAAGCAGGAAGAGCCTGTTCTCAGGGTGTGTGCAAGTGCTCTGCAACCTTGCTGAGGGTGGACAGAGTTGCTGTCAGTAGTAGCTGGTGCAGGTAGGTGGCTCTCGGGCTCTGGGGAGCATTAGCTTCGGTTCCTAGTCGAGGCAGCTGTGGCAGTAGCTGCAGCAGCAGCAGGAAGAGCCAGTCCTCAGGGCACATGCAATTATACTGCAGCTCTGCTGCTAGTTGGGATGGGTGTTGCTGTCAGTGGCAATACCTTTAGGTAGGCAGGTTTTAGGCTCTGGGATGCATGCATTTTGGCTTCCTTTGTCCTGGAGGCAGATGTCTCTGGTGCACTGCATTGCCTGTTTCCTGGGGGGCAGGATACTGTGTGCTGCAATGCTGGGGCATCACACCACTGTTGCCCTCCAGGTAAGTGCAGAGGGATGTCAGTGGGGCTTGAGAGATGTGGAGGTGCAGGTGCTGTTAGGCCCTAGGAAAGGATGCTGTCTGGTGGGGGCTGGACTCTCAAAATGGTACCATGCTACAGCTGTATAGGACTCAGGGGATGCACTTGGGACACAGAGTGAGCTCCCTCCTTGGAGCAATTCCCTAGCATGGTCTCCAGGCAGCTGCCTGTGTTAGTCTGAGAGGCCCCGAGGGTCAAGAGGCTCTCCCATGACTAGGATTGCAGGAGTCTGTAGTGGAAATGTGGACCCCTGGGGATCTCTCCCCCTTTCCCCACACTGAGGAGCCTCTTAGGGCTCTTAGCTGATCCTAGCTGTGCTTCCCTCTCCTTCCTTACCTTGGGTGTTTCCTGCCACTTTTCTATTGAATCTCAGTGTTCTCTTAGATGCTCTATTCAAAGTGTGATTATCTACTTGCTATTTTGGTTCTTCTTTGTGGAGGAGGCAAGTGTCGGATGCTTCTAGTCAGCCCTCTTGAAGCCTTGCTTTATTTTTCACCATATTTCTTTTTTTTAATATATTGCCTGCCTCCATAAGAATGGAATCTCCACAAGGACAGGTATTTTTGTCTGCTCTGTTCACTGCTATATCACCTTTGTTTAATTAGTAAAGGAATGGCCTTCCCAAAGGTCTAGAACACAGTTCTAAGAAAGTTACATTTATGATTTTGTTATGAAGACTAAGAGGAAAATTAAAACTTTCAGAGAAATGTGCTTTACACACTGATCAACTGGCTCGAATTGGCTGGAAGGTACCATTCTAGTCAAAAGCAAGGGATCTCATCCCTCAATAACTTTTTTGTTTGTTTGTTTTTCACCTGGATACCTGTATAGTTAGGGAATTTATAGTTAGTCTTTATCTTGCCCTTCATCCTCCTAGTTCTCTCAACCCTTATAAATCCTATTTATCAATCTTGTCTTCATTTTTTGTTTTTTCCTGGATTATATTCAAGGTTTGAAAACTCAAAGGTCATGTACCAACCTGTACTATTGAATGCTTTAAGCTGTCTGGACTTTTCATTGGCAATATAGAGCTGTCACTGATTTCTTGACAGTGTACTGTCAAATGATACATTGATAAATCAAACAGAAAGGACAACATCACATCTACCTAACATCTAGACCTAAGCTGAATTAAAAGTCTAAAAGGAAATATCAGGGATGCTGTGGTCCCAGCATGAAGTCAGTCTGTGCACATTGAAGCCATATGCAGTGTGATCCAGAAGTCTTGCTCCCTGCTATACTCAATGGCCTGGGAGCCAGATTACTGGCACTATGCTGGTTCACTGCAGTTGCTTGTAATGATTGCAAGTCCACCTTACAGTGCTCTGAACCGTAGGACATCCCAGGTTTCTAAGTTTAAAAATATCCTCCCTTTCCCCTCCCAGGGCTGTTTGGATATGGGGTACCTGGCAGCCTACCTGGTCCTGAGCTGAAGTCTTGTGAGGCCTAAAAGCTTGAACTACATTGGTAAACTGTATGCACCAAATGGGGAAAAGGTAAATAAAGTCACTTATTTATATGTGGTTAGTCAATTTTTGCCAAAAGTAAATAAGAATCATGTCAGAAGTAAATGGTAACCTGTACCAGGGCAACCGCTAGAAGGCTAACTCAAGGGAGGTGTTATGAAATGAATGTTTGTGTCACCCCTAAATTAAAATGTTAAAACCCTAATCCTAAATATGATGATATTTAGAGATGGTGCCTCTGGGATGTAATTAGCATTAGATAATGTTATGAAGGTGGGGCCCTGGTTCAATGGGATTAGTGTCTGTAAAAGATCAGAAACCAGACAGCTCACAAACTTTCTCTGCCATAAGAGGACACGAGGAGAAAGCTGTTATCTGCAAGCCAGGAAGAGAGGCCGCACCAGAAACCAGCCAGGCTGGCACTATGCTTTTGGATTTCTCAGTCTCTAGAACTGTGAGAAACACACTTCTATTGTTTAAGCCACTCAGGTGATGGCATTTTGTTATGGCAGCCTGAGCTGACTAACACACAAGGCTTTAGATTTTTAAAACTGCTTTAAATCGTAAAGTCCCAGAAAGCATATTTGGAATGCTCTGCTGGTGATATTCTGAACTTGATTGTTTTCTTCTACTCAACAAGAGGGTACAGGAACACTTGCTCATCCCCATTACACATACACGCACACCTACACCCACCCGCGTGCATATACACACAGTACTCTGAGAATAGCCACACCTTGCCAAGACAAGATTTTCTTCACAGGGAAATAAATATAAGTTGATAGAAAGTCCAGCTCTAGGATACTTTGGGGAAAACAGACATGCCTGGGCAGAGTCCTGCAGCCCTGCACTTCTGGCCCAGTCACTGTATAGTGCACTTCTTGTCTGAAGGAGCCACAGAAGCAGGACAGGAAAGAGATACACACAGGATGGAATGTACTAGCACTACATGGGGTGGGTAGGGAGCTATGAAGCACATGCCTCTTCCCTGCTCTGTAAACCTTCAGAGGAGACCCTCCTAACTCTCCTAAGAACCTGTCCTTGTCCTTTTGATGAGAAAAATTAACATAGTGAATATGGAACAATTAAAGATAGGGAGAACAAAACTATGTATATTATTACAGATGATGTTCTTCAAAGCCCTAAATGAATACACTCATCTGATCATGCTATAGATCCAGAAAAAAAGGAATGATCAATTCTATTAAGGATAGTATGCACACACACACACACACACACACACACACACACACACATAAGCATGCACACTTTAAACAAAACAAAACACAGAAGAAATAGGTAATGTTTAACAGGGTTACATTTCCAGCTTTCCTCTGGCTTCCATTCCCTTTTAATCAGATTCCCTGAACTAAACTCTGAATAGCATATAACATATTAAGAAAGTCCTTTGTTCTAAAATCATACATACAAAGACATCGAGTAGCCATTGTTTCTAAGTTAGTTGAGGGGAAGAAAATGAAATTAATTTTAAAATTTGAAGAACAAAAGGTTCCAATCCATAAACTTCACTGACATGCCTCTTAACAATCACTAAAAATGTTCCAGGTGCTACACATAACTAGGAGAGCCAGCCCACATATCCATGACATAATTTATTAATTAATATAGAGTTGGAAGGCACTCCAAGCAAGGGGTAAATGAAAATCTCAACCACAAAAGTCCAATTAACAGCAGGCATAAAGCACTAAACATGAAAAACAATCAGAACACAATGGATTTCCCTCCTTTCCCATGTCTTCAAGATAGTATTAGTAAGAAAACCAGCTGCTTAAAAATGCCTGTATTATGGGAAGATCTACTAGACAGGAAAGCAGGAAAGGACAGCCCCACCCCTCTACTCCCTAGCCGGAAGGCACCATTCTGGGACTGATCCTCCCTTCATAGCAACCTTGTAAATGCACGCAATGGTTGACCACTTCCAGTAGTGGGTCACTAACCATTCCTGAAGGCAGATCATTCCAAAACAAAAAAATATATGGGAAGTCCTTTGAAAGCCATATCAAGTATTATCACGATATGAGAATCCCATCATCTCTCATCATCTGACAGATGCTGTTAGAACGGTAGTCCTCAGTGTATGTATAAAGATATTCATCATTAGTTGTATGTAGTAAGATGGAAAGTAAATGCATAGGTCCATCAGCAAGGATGATTAAACAGCTGTTATAACCAACTAGTGAATCTGTATGGAATAATATGGTACAATCTCCAAGATATATATATATTTTTTAAAAAGCAGGCTGCAACATCGTATGTACAGTATGCTACCATCCAAATGACAGAAAGGATATGTTCACATACATTTGTATATTCATGGAAGGACACACATAGGTAACTGACTGCCTTTGTGAAGGGGAGCTGGAAGATGAGGGGACTGGGGTTGGAGGAAATGTTCTCTGCATCATATATCCTTTTACACTGTGTTCTTTAAAAATATTTTTTAAAAATCTGTAATCTTTTTATCCTATTTGATTTTTCTCTACTTTAAAAAATGTTATAAGATGTAAGAAGAAATGAATTTCTTGAAAAGTTAAATTCTTTTTCGCTCTAGCTTCTACTCATAATCTTTGTTTAATCTCTTAGAATGACACAATACAAAATAATAATAACAACAAAAGCCCTCTAATCCCCCTTTACAGCTATTCCCTTTATATGATTTTCTTAGAGTTCATAAACATCTAATTTAACTTCTTAAAAATGTGATACTATCAATCAAACATAAAGATATGAAGCATAGCTTTTAGCAATTTTAGGAGGAAATATTTCTTACATTTAATTGTTCTTTACTTTCAGTATTCATAGCTAAATTAATTACTTTAATGGCAATTGGTAGATGGAGTTAATAATATTCCTAGCTTTTTATATACACTAACTGTGATACTTTGACTCAGAATAAGTCAAAATATTGGCTCTATTCTTTAAAGTATTTAAATGACATTTTTCTAAATAGAAATTAGTAGACATTCATCGTAGAAAACTTGAAAAATAGAGAAAGCAAAGAGAAAAATTAATACATAATCATACCACTCCAGAGAAAACTACTATTAATTTGGATATATAGATTTCCTTTTTACATTTCAACATATGCATGTATATATTATTTATATAATCAGAATCAAGCTGTAAATATTATTTTTAAAGTCTGTTTTAATAAATTATCATCTTCACTTATCTTTTATAAATTTTGTGACTATTATAAAACACGTTATTTATAAAATTTCAAACATAAATTTTAACTTCTTCTTTTATTCTCTGACAAATGTTAACTAAAATAAAAAAATAAAAATTTATTATCCAAAATACATGAACTGAAATAAATATTAAAGAAATTTAAATAAACTTTCAAATAAATGTTTTTTGAAAGTTTAAAGCATTTATATTTCTGAAGTTATTAAATCTTAAAACTGTGCTGGGACTTTCAGAGTGCCCTGTACTATAAATATGTTCTCAGGATATGGTTTTTGGTTTTTGTTTTTTGAATGATGAACAGGATTCTGTTATGCTGCTATACTGTAATATACTTATCTAATCCCTTATTACTGGACAATTTTTTTTTTTTTGAGACAGTCTTGCTTTGTCATCAAAGCTGGCGTACATTTGTGCAATCACAGTTTACTGCAGCCTTTACCTCTTGGACTCAACTGATCCTCCCGTCTCAGCCTCCCAGGGACTACAGGCACGCCTCACCATGCCCAGCTATTGTTTTTGCTTGTTTGTTTTTTTTAGTACAGAGAAGTCTTGTTATGTTCCCTAGGCTGGTCTCATACTCCTGGGCTCAAGTGATCCTCCCGCTTCGGGCTGCCAAAAGTACTGGGATTACAGGTATGAGCCACCATACCTGACCTGGATATTTATATTGTCTCTTTTAAGAGGTCACAAAGAATATAAAAATAGGTGAATAAATGCTTGTTAGGTAAAAACACTCCATCCAGGTTATACTGAAATCCTAGAGCAATAGGTATGTAAGTATTAAAGGTTTTTAACACATATTGTTAAATTATCTTCCAGAATGACTAAACATTGCCACCAGAATTGGCGCTACTTAAAGTAAAATAAAAATATCTTTAAAAATAAAAGTGATTTTCTTTTCCTCTTAACCAAAGACATCTACAACAATAATTAAAGTAGTATGTTTCAGGCTTACTTTGTTATCACAGCTTGAAATAAATCTCCATGATGTGGTTCAGAAGAGCTCTTTTAAAAACTGACCTAAAATCCTTACTGGAGTTTGAAAGAAGTAAAGTTTTAAATAAGCCTATAAGGAAATACAGTTAACCAAGTCTTTAACATGAGGAACAGGATAACACATATTGGAGCTAAGCTACGTCTTTCATCAGCTTGCTCAGAAGCTGATCACAGGAGAAGAGGGCACAGGTGGCCAATGAGGGAGTAAGTAGTAGGTCTCAACCCTTACCTACAGTGTTGCTATCTTTCTGGAAGTTGTATTGAATTAACTGATTAGGGACCAGGAGTGAGACTAACTATCCTGCTCTTTGTGGAAGTTACTGGATCTGTGCCCAGATGAAACATGAAGGGAAAAAAACTGTGAAGACGCTAATTAATTTTCCTGACGTTTTCAAGTCTGACTTGAAATCTTTCAACTTTTAGGCAGGGCCTTCAAATCCATTTAAAATAGAAGTTTCAAAGATTAGAAACTTGATCAGAATGAAGGTTTTGGCCCTCTAAGAATGATAAGTAAACTGTTGTCAACAATGCATTGGACAAAAAAGGTAATAAAGGACCTTGGGCCATAACCATTTCCTTTTTATATGCCCCTTGCCTTATCAAACCTCAAAAGGGAGGAGAATTTGGCATAAATGAAAGGAAAAAGTTCATAGCCATGAAGTGATCACATCCCATACAAAGCAGACCGGGCAAGCTCCTATGATGCCACACCATGCCACACACAGACCTCCAGAAGAAGCAGGCTATGGCTTTCCAAAGTGCCAAACGTACTCTGATTACACTATGTGAGCCTATGAGAAACAGCCTTCCAAGAAATTCAGATCCTGGCTGAATCATTCCACTTGGCCAAAGAATATAACTTTTATACTAGCCAAAGATAGAATATATTTTATGCATTCTACACAGGCAATTCTGGCCCTTTATAATGAAATGGTTCCACTGTGTGCTGGTGGACCTTTGTAAAAGGTAGCTTCTAAGTCTAGACCACGGGAACACCTTTTAGTTGGAAGCGCTTTCCACTGGGCTCCTTGAGTTCCTCTACAACAAAAAGCCATTGGATGAGGTCCAACAAAGTCTTTTCAGGTATTAGTGAAAACTCTCACTTATTCAGATAAATAACAGAACTTGGCTCCGACATTTACTAACTGTGTGGGCCTGAGAAAATTATTAACTTCTCTAAGCCTCTCCTCATCAGTTGTGAGGAAGATATTAACAGTACTCACCTTATAGAAGTAGAAATACAGATTAAATGAGACAGTGCAGGTAAAACACTTAGCATTTGAACATCATGATTCTCTCAATTTTATAGGTAATACAGGTTAACTATTTTAGAATATATAGAGTAACCAAATCTTAGCCATCAAAGCGTTGCCTACCAGACTTAGCAAACTGCCTTATTTATTTATTTATTTATTTATTTGAGATGGAGTCTTGCTCTGTCACCCAGGCTGGAGTGCAGTGTCGCGATCTCAGCTCACTGCAACTTCTGCCTCCCTGGTTCAAGCAATTCTCCTGCCTCAGCCTCCCTAGTAGCTGGAATTACAGGCACCCACCACAATGCCCAGCTAATTTTTCCATTTTTAGTAGAGATGGGGTTTCCCTGTGTTGGTCAGGCTGGTCTGAAACTCCTGACCTCAGGTGATCCGCTCACCTTGGCCTCCCAAAGTGCTGGGAACACAGGTGTGAGCCACCTCATGCAGCACAAACTGCGTTATTTAAAAATAACCTGTTATTAAATACAGATTTAGAAATAAATACATTTATGAAACCCTTAAGGACGCTTAAAAATGTTTTCCTTGATTAAAAATGTTTTCCTTGATTATTCCTACTTACATATTTTCTCTGAAATTGTTTCACTACTCATTGACTATCAAGTCCCTTCTTGAAAACAAAGGCTAACTTCAGTGCCTATATAACTAGTGACTAGTACAAGTATTCAGTCTGAATTATTCATATGGAATTATTCACACAATCAGAATGAGGAACATATGCATAAGTGAGATTCTATTAGCTGCAGAAAACTGTCAATTCTTGAAATGTTTATCTTTTCCAGCATTCCAACCAAGAACCTTTTTCTCTTTTCGCACTATATTATCAGCAGCTCATGGTTTCCACACCCACTAACGTGTTAATACTAAAGCTATATCCAGTCTCAACCTCTTTCCAAGTCCTTAATCCTAAATTTCTAACTGCCTCTTGGATATTTCCCCCTGGATGTCCAGTAGGCATTTAAAACTCATCAGGGTTATGGCAAGAAACAGATGGTACACTGAAAGGGGAGACAGAAGCAAGTCCGATGAAGGCATTTGTTACGAGGTTGTAAATGCCTCGTAGAAGCACCCTAGGGCTGGCAACAAAGGAAAGGCCCAAACCAAAGATAACTGGACTGTCAGGAGTGGGCCTACTAATGGAGTTGTGCCCATAGGTAGAAGACTGTAACCACAGCCATGCCAGTGCAAAGAAGGGAGGAAGCCAGGGGAAAAATAACCCCCCTCACTCTCCTTCCACCCTCAAATCTCTCGCTGCTGAACCCAAGCAAAGAAAGTTCATTTTGATGCAGCCATCCAGGGCACATACCAAAGTGAAGTGGTCCAAATCCAGATTTACTAGTTTGGCATTCACCCCTCCCTCCATTCCCTCAAAATGTGTCCTTCCTATGGTATTCACTATTTTGGTTAATAGGATAACTCACTAGAGTAGTTTTTGGTCACTCAACCTTGGCATCACGACTAGACCTCCACAATATTCTTCTATTGCAGCTCCTCCTACTTCAAGTTACTCTTCTCTCCAAGCCAGCATCCTCCATGGACTCTAGTTATCTTTACAAAACTTAATCCCCCTCAGTGTATTCACCTCCTAGGGCTGCCATAACAAAGTACTAAAGACTGGGTGGCTTCAACAACAGAAATTGATTTTTCTCACAATTCTAGAGGCTGGAAGTCTAAGGGATTAGCAGGGTTGGATTCTCTTAAGGCCTGCTTGGTTTGTAGATGACTGTCTTCCCCCTGTGTCTTCCCTCTGTGTGCATTCATGTCCTAATTTCCTCTTATTATAAGGACTCTGGTCATATTGGGTTAGGGCCCATTCTGATGACCTCATTCTAATTTAATTACCTCTTACAGGCCTTATCTCCAAATACAGTTATATTTTGAGGTACTATGGGTTAAGTCTTCAATATATGAATTTTGAGCAAACACAATTTACCCCTGAAGCATTTTCTCTGCTTAAAAGCCTTCAGTGTGGCTGGTTGCAGTGGCTCATGCCTGCAATCACAGCATTATGGGAGGCTGAGGTGGTAGATCACTTTGAGGCCTGGAGTTCAAGATCAGTCTGGCCAACATGGTGGAACCCCATCTCTACTAAAAATACAAAAATTAGCTGGGTGTGGTAGCACACGCCTGTAATCCCAGCTACTCGGGAGGTTGAGGCAGGAGAATCCCTTGAACCCAGGAGGCAGAGGAAAAAAAAAGCTACAGTACCCCTCCCCCCAACCATTTTCTCTAAGACATACTCTTGATTTTTAAACCTGGCATGCAAAAAGACCTTAACAATTTGTCACTCAACTTACTTTTCCAGCTTCATCTCTCGCATCTGCTGTTTTTGCATTCTGATATCAAGCCCCCCCAAACCAATGACCATTTTCCAACCATACTTTATATATCCTCACCTCTGTATATTCCGTTCTGTCTGTGTAGAATACTCTCACATGTCCAGTATTCTGTGGAGTTATTTTTGATGCCTGAAGCAGAGCCAATTACACCTTCCCATTCCTCAAAGAAACCTGAACACCCTACTATTATAGCATGTATCACCCTGAATTGCAATTAATTCTTTACGTCTTTCTCCCACAGTACACTGGCAATTCCTTGAAGGCAAAGATGATGTCTGTTTTTGCTTATCACTGATTCCTCTGCACCCAGAGCTGTACCTGGGACACAGCAGGAGCTAAACAAATACTTCTTGAATGAAGGAAATGAAAAAATAAGTGAAAACATGAACAAACCAATAAAAGAGGAAAGGGTTTAATTTCTCTTTTGATACCTAGTACAGTGGTATGGTACTCACCAAACTTAAGAATGTGCTTAATAAATGACTGCTGAATAAAACCCTGACTGAAGCATACAAGAAAATCTGAAACCATGAAGGGATCTGGAGTTATTTACTTGAAGAAAAGTTATGGAAGCTGATTATCTTTGGGGTAAAAAGGAAATGGATTTTAAAAAGCCTATAAACTTCAGGGAAGAAGCGCCAAGATACATGTGACAAGGCAATCTGAGCTCCACTCAGATCCAAGAACAAAGGGTTCCTGGTTTAAGCTATGGAAGTAACTGTTCCAGAAAGCAGCTGGGCAGAATTTCCTCACACGAATAGCTCTTAATGTATGGGAAAAAGAAAAGAGCAAAACAAAACAAGCAAAGGCAGCAAAAGGGAATAATTAGTGTAAACAGTTTAGGTTTTTTTTTTTTAATGCATTGGACAAACTCCAAGAAGCAAAAAAAAAAACGTTGTGGGATAAACATCTGTTCACTCGGAACATGACAGAGCCCTTGACAGGCTCTGCGGCCTGTGTGTGTCCTTATGTGCCCGAGGTTTATATTTATGCTTCCACTGCTCAGACAGCCCACAGAGTGGCCCAGAAAGAGACCTATTCCAGGCCAGGACGCACTCCTCTAACTCCACGGGGGGATGGAGGGGCAACTCTCACTCGGTTGTGTTTGACACACTGAACGGAAGAAGAGCAAGTACCAATTGCATGTGCACAACTGCCCTGTTCCACTTGCACTGGTTTCCATCAACACCATATTTTATTGACTGCATGGAAGTGACCAGACCCCACCCGTTCATGGGGATTACCACTGTCTTCCATCCCTATGATCCTTGGTATCAAGATATGAAGTGCAACAAGTTGAAGGAGTCTGTTTTCTGGTGCCAGATGTGCCTTTTGCAATCTGTTCCTGAGTCTAGGAGTTTCTAAGAAGAGAACTCCATGAGAAAATTCATCTTTAGTTTTCAGTACCACCTGTTAGTTGCTATCTCCCCAACTGAGTAGAGGCGCACAGCAGTGGCCCGAGAGATGAAGCCAAATGAAAATGACCTAGCAATTTGCAATAGGCAGTGCCCTGAAAGAAACACCCACAAGGAGTGTATGGCCTCAATTCTCATCTCCATGATGCTAGATCACCTTACCTTAAAGTCTTAGGCCATGTGAGTCCAATTCTGAGGCCTCTGACCCAGCTCCATCAGCCCAGCCGATCTTAAGCAAGTCTCGCCCTTATCTTGCTTTCTGGCTGGGTTCACGACTTCTCTTGCTCTATCATCCAATTTACTCCCTTTCCTCTTCCTAAGGCCCACTGCTCTCAGTTTTTCATTATTCTTAACGGCATTCATGTCTAACTCTGGCATTTTGTTAAATATCTGGCAGGGGTGACTGCCTTTTGCTTCTTTCCTAGACCTTTATCCCCAGCACCATGTATACATTTTCTGTAACCTGCATCCCCTTAGGCATGCAGCTCTCTGGGTCTCTAAAGTCTCCCCAATAGCCAGCTACTGACTTACTCCACATAACATGAGAGGTCACATTTAACAGAATTATTTTGAGAGTGGCATGTTGGGGCTGTTAAGAAAACTAATTCTCAAGCTGATCCTGGCCCACCTGCTGAGTTGGCTGAAGAAGCACTGGCACCCAGAGCTCACACTCAGAAGAAGGTCACGGGGGAAGCAGAGTGCCTGCCGGCTGGGAGGGATCTGGGGAGAGTGAGGATTTCACCAGGCTGGCCACAAAAGATGACACCACCGTCTTTTTTTGGGAGGGGCACCTCATTCTGTCTACACACAGATATCTGTCTACACCCACAATAAAAATGTTTATAAATAAAGATATTTGGTACCAGTTTTGATTTTCTACAGAATTGGGACTGAAAAACCAATTTATTCTTACACTTGTGGATTAAATGGTAACTCTACAGTTTAATTTTATCTGAAAGGGGAAAAAAAGCTGACATCTAGCAGTTAAACATGTCTTTGCCACTAGGGGCCTATGACACAAATCTCGATGATATTTTATGAGAACATGTATAGCTTTTCTCCACTTGTGGCTATAATTGCTGTTGGAGAAGCCCCAACATGTAAAGGTTGATGCTTCTGAATGTGCTGAAAGATGCTGGAACTAAACCATGCAGTGACAGCTATCAAAATGTCACCAATGCAGTGTCATATTCAGTCAAGATGCTTAAAAATTCAAATGTTCAACTAACACTGCTCTAGCTGTGCAAGGAAGAGGATCACCTGGCTGGTTAATAGGGAAATGAAATGAGGTAATGTGCATAACAGCACTTAGGAAGAAGCCCGGTGTAGGGTTGGCCGAGCTAAGAAGAGCTATCTTCACTAGGCGCTGACTCCACAGAGTAGTATATGCCAGACACTAGTCTCATTACACATGTTTTAACTCAATCCTCACAACTGTGAAGTAGATACTATCCTCATGTGTGGGTAAAAGGTGACAAAAAAAAGGCTAAGAGAATACCCCGCTACTCAGCATCGGAGGCTGGATTCAAATCCAGGTCTGTCTGACTTTGGAGTCTCTACTTTAACCATTACTTAAGTTCTGGTTTCTCGAAGCATCCTGCAGAAAGCCGTGTACATTTCAGGTGTCTTTTATCTTTACTGCCCAGGTGTGAGGCATGCGCTTCTGGGCCCAGTGATGGACTCTTTTCCTGGGCCTAAACACCCACCGGAAGGAGCATTAAAAAAGACAAAATATGATATTTTAAGTTTCAAAATAATTTTTATTTAAGTAATCACAACTCCTTGCCACTTGACCATCAATTTAAAAGGTTTCATTTGAAATCACTAGTATTTGTTCTAGGAATTAGTCATCGGTTTGAAGAGATGGTTGCAGTAGCTAAAATGTAAATTTATACTAATTTAGGGCATAGGAAGCAGTATATAATATAGTGAATTATGTTTCATAGGGAAAGCAAACAAAAAGATGTCCAAATGTTTCGTCCTATATCTATCAGAGTCCATTTCTGGTGCTAAATAAAATAATTAAAGATCTCAGCTCTCAGTTTACCCCAACTGCAAAATGGAAATAGTACCTCACTCAACAGAAGAGTGATTAAATTAGCTGCAGCTGGGCCAGCTTGGCATTAAGTAACTGCTGTGCAAGACTTTCTGACCACAAAAGAGCAAAGTGGAGGGGAACAAGTGCCAAAAAGGACACACCCACCCATTTGTGCTCCCTTTTGTACTAGGAATGCAGGGCCTCAGCACTGCCCAAGGGGTTTCAGGGTAAGATGCTGGACAGGTCTGCTAGACAGCTCTGGCTAACCCTTGCTTGAAAAGTGGAAGAGTTGGGTTCTAAGTAGTTTCAGAAAAAAAATGAAGAAGGGTCTTTGAGACACTTTGAGAGTTTCAGCCAAACCAGAGACTCTGAAAATGGGGAGAGCAAACTGGAATTTCCTTGAAGGCCTATCTCTAATTTCTACTTTCTACCTAACTCCCAACCCAACTCTTACTCCCATCCCCACTCCCAAGCCCGGGAGTCATTTGACTGGAAACGGGTTCAAATTCTGAGTGAATCACTGGTTGACCCCAGCACCTAGACTCCTGGAGCACCCCAGGAACCCCAGGAGCCACAGTAAAGCCCTGAGGTACAAAACGAGAATGTGCCAACTTCCCAAAGAAAGGCAATGGTTGGGCATGTGCTCTCTGCTCCACAATGGCATTCTTCAAATGCTTTATAAGCCACTTAAAAAGAAAACTGCCTACCCATAATTCCCTGAAGACGTCTGGCTGGTTTATGCAATTTCCCAGTTATGCATCTTTCCTGTAAAGGGAAATCTGTTGGAAAGCTGGCTCTGCACAATTGGGAAACCTGGGACCATCATGATTAATCATTAATAAATTCACAGAGAACCTCACCTCATGGTTTAACTCTGCCATAGTCTCCAGAAAATTTGACTACATGATGCTAAATATTTTTTAAAAGCATAAACAGTAGAAATCTTTCATGTACTTTCTGACAACTATTATGCAGAGTACACATTTCTGTACTTTCCAAACTCTCCCATGCATCCACCATCCTTTGCTCATTGCCCACACTTACTATTTCATCCCACCTACCTACTCCTTTATTTATTTTTTAAAAGATTTATATGTTCCTTTCCATGTTCATTTAATTCAGTTTTCTAGATCCATGTGTACGCAGTATTTGCACATGCTAGATGCTACTGCTTAAAAAAAAAAAAAAACACCCCAGCAAATATTTAGAAAGTACAAATATTTAGAAAGTACCGCCCATGGGTTCAACTTTTTATTAGGAATAATGAAAGATAATACAAAAAAAGGCATATTTGTGTGATTGTGTACATTGCATAAGTATGTGAATGTGTGGGTGGTGATTGTGCATATGTGCACTTCTGGAGGCTCCCTTAAATTACTGCCTCTGCAGCCTAACACTGTGGCTGACTGAACAGAAGAAAATGTTCTCAACACAATGTATGATAGGAGAAACTATATACCTGGATAGGTGTCTGAGGGATCCAAGGGGGATTAGCTATCACATAATCATATGCTAAGCTCCATGCACAGGCCCAGCTAAACAGAACATACTAAAAACCAATCATGGCCAGGCACAGTGGCTCATGCCTGGAATCCCAGGTTTCTGGGAGGCTGAGGTGGGAGGATCCCCTGAGGCCAGGAGTTCAAGACTAGCCTGAGCAACATAGTGAGGCCTCATCTCTACAAAAATAAAAATACTTAGCCGGGCATGGTGGTGCATGCCTGTAGTCCCACTACTTGGAAGGCTGAGGCAGGAGGATAACTTGAGCCCAGGAGTTTGTGGTTTCAGTGAGCTATGATTGGCCCACTGTACTCTAGCCTGAGTGACAGAGTGAGACTCTGTTTCTTCAAACAAAAAAACACCCAATAAGTTTCTGGGTTTCTTTGAGGATGTGAAAGCTTTCTAGATTATTATCTTTTACCTAACTAAATTCTGGCCATTTTTTTTTTTTTTTTTGAGATGGAGTTTCGCTCTGTCACCCAGGCTGGAGTGCAGTGGTGCGATCTTGGCTCACTGCAACCTCTGCCTCCTGGATTCAAGCAATTCTCCTGCCTCAGCCTCCTGAGTAGCTGGGATTACAGGCGTGTGCCACCACACCCAGCTAATTTTTGTATTTTTAGTAGAGGTGGGGTTTTGCTACATTGACAGGCTGGTCTCGAACTCCTGATCTCAGGTGATCCGCCCACCTCGGCCTCCCAAAATGCTGGTATTGCAGGTGTCAGCCACCACTCCTGGCCAATTCTGGCAATTTTTTAAACATCCATATTGGTCTACTCACAATGCCCTAAAAATGCCAAGCACACCCTTGCATGCCTAGTTCACATGTTCCTTCTGTCTGGAATGCCCAACCTTTCCTTTATCTCCTAGAAAACCTTTATTCTTCCTTCAACATCCTGTTTAGATGTCACCCTTTCTTTGAGTCCTTCTTGGATCCCACAGCAGACAGAGCTCACAGCTCTTTCTGCTGGGCTCCTATGTTCTATGTGCACACCTCTATTACAGAATTCATCACACTCCGAGTTAGTTACTTCTGTGCCTGACTCTGTCAGTAGACTCTACTCTTTTTGAATGTTGGACATCTTCAACCTTATTCCATAACCTCCTACCCTGACTCAATAAGTGTCAGTACTGTGTCAGACATGTGATAGGCACTCAAATAAATGTTGGTTGAATCAATGAATAATGACATATTACATTAGTTCTTTAGAAACAAACAGAAAACTCCTGAAATTGAAATAAGTGAATTCCCTCAGAATGCAGGAATTTGAGATAATATGATTTATCCTTTAGCCATTTAAGTGAAAGAGAACTTGTTGATGATGTTAAAGTTTCAAAAAATGCTTTCCATACCAGTAAAATTTCCAGGCATGCACTAAAGCAGAATCAACGCCAGACAGCTTAAACCACCGGTGATAACTTCAGACAGAGAGAAAAAGGACAAAGGCATTAACGAGAATGAAAAAAAAAATGTTCTACTCTGCCAACTTAAAATCTCTTTTCAATTTAGAAAACTTCCCACAATTCCTACGTAAAAATTCAAGTGTAAATCATGCAATATAAAACAATAATGCAGGCGAAAGCTGTATTAGGCAAGTAAGATCAATAAGTGTAGTAGAAGTCTCGAGCTATATTATGTGGCCTTATTACAATGACGAAAGAAAGAATTTGACTTCCAAACAATGAACGAGACAAAGAACAGAATAGTCCAAGAAATGGAGAATACAAATTCAAGCACGGATATTGCCAGTCCTAACAGATGAACATTCCAAGGAGCTCATACTGGCCCCGAGATCTAGAATGGTGGCAGATAGTCCCACTTGGAAGCCACTTTTCCTGCTAGTAGTTTTAGGGTCACCATGAGGCATGAACTGAGGAGCTACCTGGTTGCTACACTGATGTGTATTTCAGTACTTTTTAACTTTCTTGTGTTGATGAAGTTATTCAAGTGGTCATTTTTGTTTTTCCTTTGGAATCTGCCTTTTCTCCCTTTTCATTTAGAGTTTATTGGTATAGTTTTACTACCTTGCTGATTTAAACCTGATGTAACTATTTTGTTGTTTTTATTTTTTAATTTTTTGATCATTAGGTAAGGGTGAACATTGTTCTATGTTCATTAGTTGTTTTATTTCTTCCTCTGAAAACTGAATGATATTGCTCTTTTACCTATTGGGATTTTAAGTGTTCTGATCAATTTAAATAGAAATGCTGTTAACTTTTGATTATATTTGTGATCGATATATTGTTCCAGTTTGTTTTTTAAATAGTTGTCATGTTATTTCTGACACACAGAAGAAAAGCTCAGCTTGAATGGTTGGATAATTACTCATGATTATATCATTAGTAGGTAAGATATCAGAGATTAGAACCCAGGCCTGCCTGACCCCAAAGATCAGGTCCTTGAATAATTTGCTGGGCAAGCACAGTGGCTCACGCCTGTAATCCCAGGACTTTGGAAGGTCGAAGCAGGAGGATCACAAGGTCAGGAGATCGAGACCATCCCAGCCAACAAGATGAAACCCCACCTCTACTAAAAATACAAAAATTAGCTGGGTGTGGTGGGGTGTGCCTGTAATCCCAGCTACTCGGGAGGCTGAGGCAGGAGAATCGCTTGAACCACGGAGTCGGAGGTTGCAGTGAGCTGAGATTGTGCCACTGCACTCCAGAGAACTCTGTCTCAAAATAATAATAATTTGCTGAACAGGATTAATACATGTGGGTCCAAACTTGATTGATGATATGCGGCCATCATTGGGATTATCAGTTAATATATTTTCTATTTGACTTTGTTGTAGCTGTCTATTTTTGCTGCTATCAAAGCCTGTTTATCCACAGCAGCCTGCCTGCCTTAAATCTGTTGTTTCATATATGCTGTGGGTGTAAAAATAAGCTAAGTTTGCCAGGGAAGTATAAAACAAAATGGATGACTGCATTTTAAAAAATGGACTCTTCAGACTCCCTTTCCTTCAGTCCAGGGATCAAGGCCCTTTTCCAGGGTGTTGCTAGGAGTCTCACCTTTGGATAAGTGGGGTTTTTCCAGGGCTAGTAATCTGATCTTCCTATAGTAGGCACTTGTTTGCTGAAGATAATGAAATCCTTTTTTTTTTTTTTTTTTGAGATGGAGTCTCACTCTGCTGCCCAGGCTGGAGTGCAATGGCTCGATCTCGGCTCACTGCAACCTCCGCCTCCTGGGTTCAAGTGATTCTCCTGCCTCAGCCTCCTGAGTAGATGGGATTACAGGTGCATGCCACCATGCCTGGCTAATTTTTTGTATTTTTAGTAGAGGTGGGGTTTCACCGTGTTAGCCAGGATGGTCTCGATCTCCTGACCTTATGATCCACCCACCTAAGCCTCCCAAAGTGAAATACTTTTCTTTAGTTTTCTAAATTGCCCAGGAAACACTTTCCTAGTCCAGATCAGAGACGCAGAAATTTTCCACACACAGGGAAATACTAGGATATTATTTTCATAAGGAAAAAAGTCTTACAGTTTTCTGTAAATAAAAGAGCATCCTACTTTCATTCTCACAGAAGTCTAAAAATTATAGAACAATACATTTGTTTTCTAAAGAGAAATATGTAGCTCACTTTAAAGAAAAGTTGGCTATGAAACAGACTTCTATCAATTAAATTGAATGGTGAATCATATTTTCCCATTAAGTTCCATTTAAAAATCTGTAATATAGAATCAAACTTGGCCTTCTGCTCAAAGATGTCCCTAGACTATTTAAGGAAAAAGGCAACTTTTTTTCAATTCAACCAATTAAAAAATGTAAATAAGTCACAAAATTAAAATTCCAAATAAGTCTTAAAATTCCATACATCTGCTTCATTGAGAGTAGACCCTATTGTAAGATAAAATAAGCCTTTTATGGTCTTTGCAATTAATTCTATAACCCTTTCTCTCTTAAGGTAAATATTTCTTTCTAAAAGTCTTCTCAAATCAATTATCTTGCAGGATAACTCCTGATAGCTTATTTATAATGATGGGGACAACTGCTCAGGAACTATTAATAATTTAGTATTCTTTAAATAGACTTTGAAAAACTATAATTTACAAGTATTTATGACTTGCTTATTCTGTGACTAATACCTGCCAGGCTTTGTAGTCAGCAGTGGGTATAGAAATATAAATAATATATAAATAGTACATGGTCTCAAGAATCTCCCTATTAGTAGCAGAGAAAGGCAGAAAAATTAATTTAAATTCAGTATCATAACAATTATTATTGAGCACAGACCACCATGTAGGAATACAAAAAGGGGCATTATTAACTGTCTGGTAGAAAATTCAGTAACATAACAATTATTATTGAGCACAGACAGCCATGTAGAAATACAAAAAGGGGCATTATTAACTGCCAAAAAATGCTTCAGAGAGGAGGTGACATTTGCCACGAATCTTGTAGGAGGAGTAGGAATTAACTAGGAAGATAAGATTACAAGCAGAGAAAAACAAAATAACCTTCCTCACACTAACTCTCTTAACTCTGGGCACACATACTCAGAGAAATACATCTGTTCTCACCCCAAAAATAAATTTGCAAGCATTGGGAAAAAAAGCATTACTAATAACCAGCATTATTTTATTAACAAATCTATTCAAGTTACTCTGTTTTTCCTCTCAGACAGAGGAGGTGATCTAGAGAATAGAGGTAAATATTTTTCCTAAAATGTAGGTATCTCATGTTATAAATTATCTATATGTGCAACAACCAATTTCACACTTCCCACTAACTTCCACCTCCTACAATCCAAAAGGAAGTCCTCTGGAACAGCAACTGAGCTGCCTATGCCTGACAGCCCCATCTGGTGGTTGGTATGGGGAACTGTGCATCACAGGGTTTCCAGCCTACTTTTTTCTTCCTGGAAGGAAAGAAGATTCTGTTTTTTCTCATTGTCTCTACTTTTCTCCTTATAGCTCGTTATCTCTGGCACCTGGCCCTCAGCACACAAATATTTGTTTTTAGATTCCCAACAAATATTTATAGAACTGAGCTGTTCTGAATAAGAAATCATTAACACAAGACTTTTGTATAGCCTTTTCCATTTTTCCTAAGCACTTTTACATTTATCACCTCAGCACTTTTAGCTCAGTCATCTTAGTATGAAGATGAGGAACAGTGCTGCATAAATCATCAGGATTCTCATCTGCTTGCAATAAAATACAGTGTATTCCACAAAGAGACGACCCCTCTCTATCGATCAATTATTTATTGAATAAATGAATAAATTTCCTATCTTTTTCTCTGCAAATTCTTAATCTGGTACCTTAAGAACTGTTCTTCATTTTATTTGTAAGCCAAAAGCCACCATAAATCATCCATTTGAGTTGTGCTAGTTAAACATACACTTGCAGCTGAGCAAATGGAGGGTAAAGATTGTGATAATAAATATCTACTTCTACAGCTGTTGAAGTAGTTTTTAAAAAGAACTCAAATATTCCAGAAGTCTCCAAGTACTTTTTTATCTTTTAATTTAGCCTGCCTTTTCTAAGATGTTGACCTTCAAGATTTTTTAAAACTTCAATTTTATTTTTCTATAATGTTAAGGTAGTTAGGTTGCAAAGGTACTAGTTTACAAAAGCAAAAGAGAGAGAAGAGAGACATAGGAAGAATACAGATAAAGCAAATGAAAGAAAATTTAAAAGATAGGAATAGCATGGAAATACCATAGGGTTGAAAGTTTAATTTGAAAAAATAATATAAAAGAAAGAAAAGTAGGGAAAAATGGTGATAACTAAAACAGGGTCTGTGAAAGACTTCGACTGATTCTCAACTATAAAGTGTATTCATATAATATATATTTGTTTAAGAAAAGACACAAAGAACACAAATATAAGAACTCTGTTAATAGTTCCACTGTTGGCATATCTCCTATACCCACATTTTCTGCGCCATTTTGGGCAAATTTTTACTTAACCTTTTCTATTCTCAAGTATCTTCTGTAAAACAAAAGGGCCTGACTATATGATTTTTAAGGCCTCTTCTAGCTAGAAGTTTGCTGTTGTTTTGAACATTCTCTGAGTCTATAAATGATTTTAAAAAATATGTAAAGAAGGGAAAGGAAAGACAAATGAAGGCACCAGAAGGAATATAAGATTTCACATACAGAAATGTTAGTAAGAATTATGATATTTTCCAGCTAAACACATCTACTTATTAAAGGTATTAATTAAAGTAACCAAATATGGCTGTTTTCACTCAGGATATACCCTACAATGCCAAAATAGCAACCACCTTACCACTACCACTCCCTTGTTCCCCTAAAATCATAAATGTTTCCTTTGAAATATTCCTGTTTCTCCAAGTTGAATGTGTCATTATCCAAAAGAAGTGTCTAAGCTAAACTTCCATTTTCAGCTTCAGGTTTTGAATTCATAAAATGAGGAACTTAACACTGGCCTCTCTTGCCAAGGTGTTGCCTACTGTGTTTAATATGGCACTTTAAGGCCTTCAGTTTTAAGATACTTGAGAAGCACAAAGTATCATTATGTTAATTACTATTATTATAAGGCTCCAGAGCTTAGGTGAGCTATATGCTAATGTTTAATGTACTCGGTAGTGATCTATGACCCAGGAAGGTGATTTCCAAGCATTACATGTCAGCCTGTTGTCCTCGTGTAACTCCAAAGAGCCACACACAATAGGCAGAGCAGGCACAGTGACTTGGGCTTTCCTAATATTGCTGGAGTCTAACTTTCTCTGCAACTCTCCTAAATGCTAAGAAAAATATGACCCTACTCTTTCCCCTAAGGGTATTCTTTACAGAATTCAAATCAAAGATAGACTGCACAAAGGCCAAAAACTCAATCGTGCATATCCTGGAGAAAATTAGGTAGTAACTCCTAAATAAGTACTTAGCCAACTTCAAGACAGACCTTCTTAAAGTGTAGTGTGTGTTCAACTACCTATGAAGCTGGTGAAAATGCAGATTTCTGAGCCGCTAAAATTCTGATCTGGTAGGTCTGGCATGGGTTCAAGGAGCCTACCCTGTTAACAAGTTCCCAAGGCCAATGCAGGTGGTCCACTGACAACATTCTTGAGAAGCACTGCTTTGAGGTTCCAGAAAGTCAGCTAATAAAATAGCAAAATTCTGATTTGACACATTCAACAAAGATTTAGAGGTCTGAAAGACAGCAATACCAAGTGTAATGTACCACAGTTTCTATTAAACAGCAATTTAAGAGGCTAAGATTTAGACCACTAATTCCAAAGTTTTGACCAAAGACAAGCTGAATTGAGAAAATGTTTCAAAAATGCAATGTTCAAGAAATCTACATATATATGAACAAAATAAGGCAGAAGAAAAGCCTTTAGATAGCAAAAGTGGTTGTTATACATTTTGTATTTTCAAATACACCAACTAGCAGCTTAGAAAACAGATGTGGCAAACAATGGACCAATTTAATGCCTATTAAGTAAAATATATAAGCAAAAGTAAGCCATTTATGAATAAGCCTCTGTAAGGAGGAATATTCAAGGAACAGGATCCGAAATCCTAATATGTCTTTGCATTCTTAAATGCTAAAGTCATGGGGGAGAAAAAAAACAACTCCAAGTGAAATGCTATGAGGTGTTAATGTATCAAAGTGTTACTCACCAAGAATAACACACAAAACTGCTCAAGTGATTACTACAGACTTTAATTACAAAGACAAACAGGGATACGAGAGATATAGCTGAACTGAGGATGGCTTTGCAGAACAACAGAAGAACCATCTACCTACCCCCTAGCCCCCAACTAAATGAACAACTGAACCACTGGCAAGAAATATTATATAAACTTTATATAAAACTCCTGGTATAATCACCAGCCAAATGAATGGGATCTGTACTTAGGGCTCAATGCCTAGTAGCTGATGACCAACCTTTAAGACTCAGCTCAAATCACATCTCTTCTGTGAAGCCTTCCCTTCCTTAACTCAGCAAGATAAATTTAGTAGTGACTACAATATTGGCTTTGGTATTCAGGTATCGTACTATTTTTATAAATCAAAATACCAGTATTTCTGTTGGTATAGCAGCATGATTTCAGAGTAGGTAAGCAGCTTCATTCATCCTGGGCGCTCTCCAGTTCATCCCCTGTGCCCTTTCCTGTCTCCCCGGCCACTGACCCCAGACACCTTCACAGTAAACCTGTGAAGACTCCCAGCTCCGGCTTCCCATCATCAGCTCCTGCAATTTCCCCTCCCTGTGCCAAACCCAAAAAAGGCTGAGGCTAGACTTGGAGGAGGAGAAAGATCCCTTGAAGTTAAAGGAACGCTTCCCTGGGAAAGGGTTGGCCTAGAGAGAAATCAAAGCTGGTACTGAGGCCACCAGCAAGAGCTGAGAAGCTGCCAGAGGATAGCAGTGGCCCTGAAAACTCCACAGCCCTGTTGCATGTAGTGTGGAAATTCTGGGAGGCCCAGGGTAGAGGGCCTGTGGTCAAAGCTCTTAAGAGGCACATGGCTCTTCCCTCTCAATCTAAAGGCAAGAGTTTGAAACCGTGAAGAGATGGATCGCTAAATTTCAGATGTGGCTCTTTGGGGGCCACAGAAGTGGTGCTATAGACAGACTGTTACAGCTTAAAGGCCTCAGGAAAGCATCTCCATGCAGAGTTTATTCTTATATATTCTAACATGACAGATTTAAATCATTCTTTGAAATAAAAACAGCCCCCGGCAGGACTAGGTTTATCACTTATTCATAGTGCCATGTAAATAATTCAGTCATCACCTCATGCAAACCTGCCCACCCTCTGGTGAGGTGTCAATGCTCACGAAAACTGGGGAAAATCTGTGTGTGAAGACAAAGACTACAGATACCAAAAGGGGTCTGATGTCTCAAGAAAGACCTGGAAACTCTCCTTGCCAAGAAAAGATTTGAACTGAATTTTCTTTTTTCATTTTTACTTTTTATTTTTATTTTATTTTAATTTTATTGTACTTTAAGCTCTGGGGTATATGTGCACATCCTGACATCCTGCAGGATTGTTGCATAGGTACACACATGCCATGGTGGTTTGCTGTCTCCATCTCCCTGTCACCTACATGACGCATTTCTCCCAGTATTATCCCTCCCCAACCCAGAGATAAATAGACGGCAAATACTAAAAATTTTAAGAAAGGGACCAAATGTTATCAAACTATTTCTAACTATCTTGTTCTAATTTATAGTTATTCTCATGTTTATAAGTATTAGTAATTAGTTTTAACTCACTATTGAGGAATTATTATAGAAAAATTAAGCTGTAGAGAGAGAAAGGATACCTTTTTCCTTTTCTTTTTTTTGAGATGGAGTTTCGGTCTTGTCACCCAGGCTGGAGTGCAATGGTGTGATCTCAGCTCACTGCAACCTCTGCCTCCTGGTTGATCTCAAGAGATTCTCCGGCCTTAGCCTTCTGGGCAGCTGGATTACAGGTGCCTGCCACCATACCCAGCTAGTTTTTTGTGTTTTTTAGTAGAGATGGGGTTTCATCATGTTGGTCAGGCTGCTCTTGAACTCCTGACCTCAGGTGATCCACCTGCCTCAGCCTCCCAAAGTGCTGGGATTACAGGCATAAGCCACTGCATCCAGCCTCCTTTGTTCTTTTTTCCTAGGTACTCAACGGCTCAAGAGGAGCTGATCTGGCTGGAGCATGTAGGCATAAAGCAGGTAGTACAAGTCATCTTGAGTCAGCAAAAAGAGCTGCAGGTGTAGTGTCTGAGAAATTAAAAACCTCATATATGTTTACTTTAGAATCTACAGAGTAACGTCGAAAATCATAAGCATCATTAAAGATCCTCAGTGCACTTCAACTACTATCGATAACCATCTTATCCACAAATCTGATTAGAACACTGCCTTCTAGCCTCTTAATTTCCTTAAAAGAGTCAGAGCTGAGAGAGCTATTACTCTAGGTTCCCTACCAAACTATCATTGGCAAGGACATTGAGTAGTGAGAAGCTTTTCATCATTCTCACATTGTTTTTTTTTAATAAATACATTTCTTTAAAATAAGGAATGAAACTGCAGTTGCTGGGAGGGTCATCCAGTTCACTTCTCATGTTTTACAAGTGGATGAACCCAAAGAAGTGAGGTGACTTACCAGCCTCAGGTCACTTGGCTAGAGTGAGAAGGAGAAACCAGGGCCAGAACACAGAACTCCTGACTTCACCGGCTGGTGCTCTTCCCCACTCTCACTGTCTTTCCAAGAAAGAAGCACAGCTCTTCCCAAGCAGCTTTCTAACTGCTCGGGAGAGGGTGATGTCTGTGAACTGGTTCTCCTTCAAGAGCCACTAAAATGCTTACAGATTGTCCCATTTAGTTTATCCTAGTTCCACTTAGTTACAGGTTCAAACTTCTATCAGAACATGTGTCAATAGTTCCATGATCTTTAGAGGAAAGACAAGGGAGTAAATTCTATTCTGGCTGCTGTCAGGAAAAGGAGATGGCAGTACTCCAACTTTCCCCCTCCCCACTGTATCGCCATGTACCCAAGGCATTTTTTTCTTTGTTACTGTAAGATACCCTGCAGAGGGCAAGAGGAAGCCATGTGGGACAGCAGATAGAACATGAGACTTGGAATCAGAGAAGGCTAGATTGTAATATTCCCTCTACTTTTCACTTGCAGGGTAGCTTGTGCAAACTACAGACAGACTAAGCTTGTCTGAACTAGCATTTCTTTACTTGTAAAATGTAAAACATCACCTACTCCACAGTGTCTTGGCAAGGATAAAATGAGATTCTATATGTAAAGCACCTAGTACGGTGTCTGGTTCACATAAGCTCTTCAAAGAAATTAGTTTCCTTCTCCCTTCTTCTGCTGGTATGGTTAAGATTTGAGACAAGTAATTTAACCAGTTAGCCTCTCCTATATAATGGAAGATAATATATACTTCTGAAGAAAAGATACTATATAAAACAAAATATGATTATTAGCCACCAAGATGAATACCTAGGGGCATTAATTCACTTTATAAAATAGGCAAAGGTACCAATTCACTAATAAATACACTATGGCAGGAGCTTGTCCCAAGATGCCAATTTGCTGAAGTGAGAGGTACATGCTAGGGCCAAAGTGCCAGTGACACTGACTAAAGCAGCCAGAGAGGGAAGGCTACTTCCCTACTAGAGAAGTTCAGCACTGAGTACAAATCCAAAGAGAGCTAACAACCGCCTGTCAAGGAATAAGTAGAGCTAAAGGAAGTGGCAACCGGACAGGAGTTATACGGTGGAAAGAGCACAGGAAAACTGGGCCCTGGAAACCCTGCCTTCTACCTCCAGATCTGCTAGAAGTGGATGTGAGAGTTTGTCAAGTCCTTTAAGATGTCTGAGTATTCATTTTAACTCTGGTAAACTGAGACGACAATGCCTGCCCTATCTAGCTTGCAAAGAGAATGTGTCTTATCAAGTAGAAATCACAATATAAATGTAAAGTTGGATCGCTGTGATTATGCAAACATACAAAGATAGGAAATAAAAGACTAAACTACGGAAGCACCAAAGGGTGATGACAAGACTGGACAATGAAAGCCATCACTGTGATCAGGACACCAAGTGAAGGTTCCAAGGAAGTAACACTGAGGAGCTGAGTCTTTGTGCCCAGTACTCAGTGTGTAGAATACAATCTATTATAGCAAGGGAACAGGGCAGTGCTGGTTATAAACAGGCATGAGACCTCATATATGTTTACTTCAGAACCTACAGAGTGAAGTCAAAAATCGCAAGCATCATTAAAGATCCTTGGTGCACTTCATCCATCATTAACTACTATCGATAACCATCTTACCCACAAATCTGATTATAACACTGCCTTCTGGCCTCTTAATTCCCTTAAAAGAGTCAAAATTAAAGAAATTAAAAGAATAAGATTATATTTAAAAACTACATTCAAAACACTACAATAATAATTGCCATTACCATTTCCATTCCTTGTCTTTGGAACAGTACAATGGGCTTAGCATTCTCTCTTTTTTTGTTTGTTTGTTTTTTTGAAAGAAAGAAAAAGAGAGAAAAGAAGAAAGAAAGAGTGAAAGAAAGAAGAAAAAAAAGAATGTAAGAGAGAAAGAAAGAAGGAGAGAGAATGGGATTCTTGTTCTATTGCCCAGGCTAGAATGCAGTCTAAAAATGGGTGTTTTTAGGTGAAACCTGATGGAGCAGTAGACCATGCATGTGAGTGGAGCAGATATGGGTAATCTGTTTGTCCCTGGTCCCC